>JAOXYD010139848.1:0-10757 GCA_028565735.1 Pinacopodium congolense
ATCAACACTTCAATGCAAGTTTCAAACATATCTACAAAAATTACTATCATGCAGGGGCATTACACAAGCTAAAAGGCATGTGTTGATATGCAAAAGTGTCACATAGACATGTAAATGTTGTCTTTTCCTCGTCCTTAGGGACAATAAGAATTTACAAATATCTACTGTATCCATCTAAGGCATAATAAAAACTATGCTAGCTAACCTTTCAATAACTTGATCGATGAAGGGTAAAGGAAAGTGGTCATTTCTTATGGCGTCATTCAATTTGAAATAATCAATATACATACACCAACTAGTAACTTTCCTTGTGGCAATCAATTCCTCTTGCTCATTCTTCATCACTGTAGTCCCTCCTTTCTTTGGTACTACTTGAATTGGACTAACCCATGTAGAGTAAAAAATGGGATAAATAATACCAGCATCAAGGAGCTTAACGACTTTATTTTTTACCAATTCCTTTATATTCGGGTTAAGCCTACACTTAGGTTGGACATAAGATTAATACTTGATCTAACATCCATCAAAGCCCTATTAATTTGTAAGCTACCAATTATATAAGGAATGGTAAAACTACCAGGGCCCTTGAGCATAGGAGGTAACTTCTTTAAAATGATAGCAGAACACTCTTCATTAAGCTTCACTGTCTGATATTCTTCCAATCTTCTTTTTTTGGATAGGATTTCCTTTAGAAACTTCACATATGAAGGCATTTGAGCGCAAATGGGATGTTCATATGAAGCTTCTTAAACATCTCTATAAAGTTTCCAAATTACTTGTCCAATTGCATAATCTTTAACCTTTGATGATATGGAATCCTAGGCTTATATGGTTGCACATTCAGATCAGTAAAAAATCTAGGTGACTTTTCTAAACTCATACCCCCCATCATTCTTTTCTTGCTTCTTTTCTCCTTCTTAAGCTCTCTCTCTTCTGTCATGAGCTCTTATGTTCTCTCTTTCTTCGTTCTCCACCATTACTTGCTTACCTTTCTCTTCTACCTTCTTCTTTTCATTCTTAACCTCTTTTCCACTCCTTAAGGTAATCACCTTGGCATGCTCTCTAGGATTGACTTCAATCAGATTATAGGCTTAGGTCATAGTCTTGTGCATTAGATTGCCTCCTGCTGTAGCATCAATGGTGATACGGGTCAAAGGTGTCAATCCAGTATAAAAGATATCGACTTTTTGTCACATATTAAATCTATGACTTGGACAATTTACAAACATCTCTCTAAACCATTCTCATACCTTGTATAGACTTTCATTTTCATACTGCATGAATGAACTGATCTCAATTTTCATTTTTGCTATCTTAGTGGGAAAAATTTAGCAAGGAATAACTTCATTAATTCATCCCATATAGTAATGGAACTAGATTAAAGTGTTGAAAACTAGGCTTTCTCCTTGTCCTTAACAAACAAAGGGAAAAGTCTAAGTCTAATTACATCATCAAATACCCCATTACTTTTAAAAATATCATAAATGTCAAGAAAATTTTGCAAATGTTTATTAGGATCTTCTAAATTTGAACCTCCAAATTGTGAGGACCTAACACCATTGAGATGATACTATATAGGGCTTCAAAGTTATTAGCATTAACTTTGGGCCGCACAATGCTAGCCACAAGTCTACCTTTGTTCCTTAAAGCTAAATCCATTATAGTTGGTTCTCTATTTTCTACTTAAGGTCCTACAATTGCACGTTCCTTAGGGTCTATCTCTACAGGTTTTGATTCAGTGTCACGCGATGTTCCTACTTCTAAAGGATCAGGTGTGGTTGCATGAGCTTCTTTTTTTTTTCTTTCACAACACGTGCTCAAGTTCTGGATCGAAGTCTACTAGCTTAGGATTGCATCCCTGAGTATTTATACAAATATAAATAAAATACTAATTAAAAAATAACAAACAAGACAAATAAAATAAGCAAAAGGGAAATAAAAACACAAACTAAAATAAATAGCAAATAAATTTAGGAATAATTAAGAAAAATTAGAAAAATAATTATTACAAATCCTAAAGAAATTAACACTAATTTTCCTAATAGTAAGGTCGTGCCCCTGGCAATGACGCTAAAAAATTGTTACGTTGGTTATGTGACTTAAAAAATTTTAACGATTTTGAAATGATTTTACTTTGAAAACTAACGAAATTTTGGCAAGGGCGCCTATCAAACAAGTAATATAATGGAGTAAATTTAAGACTCTAGATTTTGATTCCACAAATACAAAGGCTTAATTACTAGGTTAATTAGATTACAACTATTTAGGAAAATCCAAACTGTTTGACTAAAACTTGAAAAGTGCTAAACTAGTCTAACTTGGCTTAAACACTTCAATAATGATTTTTAATTACTTTTGAAAATTTATGAAAATTACCAAATGTCTAAATTAGCTAAGGATTAGGTGATTGATGATTTAATTGAGCTTTGAACACATTTAAGGACTAGTTATAGTTCCTTCACAAAATCAAAACAAAATTATTCTTAAGACTTTGCTTTTTCTCCATTAAATCTTGTTTAAAGTTTGGTTATGCTTCAAATAAAGTAAATGGGCTTTAATTTCAAGAAGGTGAGTTCTGGAAATTTAATCTTAGATCTCTAACTTTAAAAAAATCTAGATTTGGTCATGCAAGGATTAATTCATGATGTTTCTTGATTTTTCAAAAAAAAATTTAAGATGATTTCTCAAGCTTAACTTGTCTTAAACTCTAATCCTAGACGGCCAACCTAAAATCAGATCTTTTAAACCTTCAATAAGAAAAAATCATATCTTATAACATGTCTTTAAGCTCTCTTAAATCGAAAAAAAACCAATCCTTAGCTAATTTACATATTTAGTAATTTTAAAGCATTTAAAAATTATTTTTGATGTGTTTAAGTCAAGTTAGACTAGTTCAGCAATTTTAAGGTTGTAATTAAATTATTTGGATTTTTCTAAATAATCGTAATCTAATCAACCTAGTAATTAAGCCCTTTTCTCCATAGGATTGACATCTATAGTCTTAAATATACTCCTCTTTGTTATATCTTATTTCCCTCTTACCTTATTGATTCAATTATGTTTGACCCAAGATTTCTTAAAGTTTAGTCACCCTCTGTCAAGGTGTAACTAGTTATCCTTAGCTGAAATAAGATAGAATTAGTCTTGTAATCTCTCAATCTAAAAAAAATTCCTAAATATTCAACTAGATGTGAAGCAATCTTATACATAATAATCCAATAGTTATGGTCTCTCTTCAAACACTTACAAACCTAATGTTTATAGATCTATTGGGTGCTAAATCTCTTTGTATAACCTAACGCTCAACCTCTCAATCTATTGTAAGGTTTGGGCATAATAAACATCACAAACATTCATTCATTCAATTAATAAGCAAGAGTTTCACAAAATAGTTCAAAAGTAATTCCTCAAAAGAGTTCAGCCACTCATTAAAATAATAAATCCATTAACCAACATGTTTTCCATAGAAAAAAAGTAGAAAAGAGAGAAAAGAATAAAACTATATGAAGCTTATAACTCTTCTCTTCACTCTTTTAATGATGGAAAATCTAGAAGTTAATGTTTCCTCGTGATTCCTAAGATGGATGAAGCTTCCTTTTTTGGGAAGCCACCAAAAACCTATCATTGCCTCCTTTGGTATGTCCTAAGGTGATATGTGGAGGCTCCTAGGGTTTCTAAACCTTAAAGATGCTCAAAAGTGGCTTCCAATTCTTAAAATCCTTAGGATGGACACATCATATGTTCATTCTCGCTATCCCCTTGTGCTTAGCTCTAAGTGCTGTCACAATTGTGCACTGCACTTTTCCAACTTTTAGCACTCCTATGTCTTTTGGCTATAATATCTTCTACACACCTCCTATTGACATGAAATTCGATATGAAAGCCCCTGACATGTTATTATCACATCTTGTTAAATTTTATGGCCATCTAAGCCTTAGAAGTCAATCTAATGCATCATCCAATTCACCTAAACAAAATCCAATTGAAATGAGCTTCATTTGTTACTTATTCATTAAACATCAAAGTTCATCAACCCATTCCACAAATAAGCTCAAATATTGCCCTTAAACACTAAATCATTAACAGATAACCAACATATAAAATATAATGACAATAATACAAAAGATCATACTAACTAAGCTAAAAATATATAAACAACCCTTTAAAAACCTAGAAAGAACCTAGAAACATAGTCTTAAAATGCACTTATCAAAATGCCTTAAACACAAAGACAATGGCATGAGGAATCTTGAAATTATTGTGCATCTAGATCTCTTTATGGCTCTATGATGAATTGAATAGTTTAAAACTCCAAATAATTCTGCAAGCCACTATCAGCTTCTAGTTTATTACTTTTAATTATAAGTGGCTTCAAAGTACTCACTTAGGCTAATTTTGCTTCATTTCTCAATCTGTGAAAATTTTCTTCAATCTGGATATCCAATATTATTTTATATGGGTATTAACCAAGAATTTGAGTAAAAGAAATAAATTAAAAATTAAAAAGATGATAATCGAAAATCACTATAAGAATGGGATATTTATAAAAAACAATTAAATAACAAAAAAGAAAAAATGATACCAAACTAAAGTATAATAATCGATTCTAAATATTATTGTGATAGATCCTTGGAAAACCTTCTAAATTAAAAGCATAAATAAGATAACATAAGGATCTGCTATGAGTACTAATCACTCAGTGTTAATTATTTAGATAATTCTTAATAGTTAAATAATGAAAAATTAAAGAAAAATGATTAATAACTAGTGTGCAACAAGAAGTCTACTAATAATAAATCTATTTAAGGCTTCAAATTTCAGTGGGTTAATCAATTTCATAAAACTAATTGTTGAGCAGATTTAGGGTAATTTCAATTAGTCCAAATAAAACTAATGGTTACAGAAATGCCTTATCTCTTTTAATGTTAATCTCTACTTAATCAAGAAACAATTTGGAATAAAAGGCATAAAATTTAAAAACTAAAACCTAAGAACTTCATATTTAAGAACCCTCATAAAAAAAAGGAGCTAGGAATATGTTACCATATTAATTTTCTAATATTTAAGAGCATATGTTTATGGATCCTTTAATCATCTATCAATCTAACATAGATCATGGTGCTAAGATAGATAAATTAATTCCTTAATTAGATAAAAACCTTCCAATTATACAATATAACCCATCATCTATTATAACCCTAAATAAAGTAAATGAAGCACTTATATTCAACAAGGAGAACATAGATTGAAACAAAAGTCACATATTCATTTATGAAATAAAGAATAAGTATAAAAGATAAAAAAAATAGTGAAGATAGTAAAACTAAATGGTTATCCCAATTCAAAACCTTCCTCTTCAATCCACCTTTAATACTCTTTAAAAACACTAGCTTAATAACACAGTGTATAAAAATAACTTCTCATAAGTCTACATTTTTTGCCATAAAAAAATGGTGCTCTACTAATGTTTTGATCTTCTTTACCTGTGGATGATACTAAATGTTACATTTGTTTTATCTTTTTACTAACTATTTCACTATAAATATAGCTATTGAGTCCTATCTAGATACCACTTGTTTGCCCTATACGGAACCTAAGGGGTGAACTAGGTGACATTAAATTTTTGTAATTTTTTCATTTAACTCAAAAAGCTTCTCTTAATGCAATGTAAAATATATAAAAAATATATTAAATTTTATCACAATATAACTTGAATTAAAACAAAGTTTTAAGGTAAATAGATGGGAAGATAAAAGCAAATAAAATTTATAATGGTTAAATGCATAATCAATATGTGGCCCACTATCTTACCACATGTTGGAAGTTCTAGTAAATTAATCTTGTTCATGAATAAAGACTAATCTTTGTAAATAATCTTCTTATGGTGAAGAGAAATATTAAAATCTAAGTTTAATAACCTCACTAACAAAATACAATAAATAATGATATCACTTGACTGAACAAAGTGTTCAGAAAGGGCTTTGAACAAACTCAAAATGATATACTAAAACAACTTAGGAACACCCAAAAAAACCACTGAAACAGATCACACATTGCTCTTGAATCATTTCTTATTCCATTAACTTCATTTTCATGCCTTATATCCTAACAAATTTATTTTAAAGTTAAAAAAACCTTTAACTAGAAATTTATAACCATTGTTATGCATTTAAAATCACTAAAACTCATTTCCCCTTAGAGAATAGTAGTTGGAATGCAGATTTTTCACTTATTGGTTGACCATTGAAGCCTCTAGTTGACCAATCATTAGTTGATCCCTTATACCATAGTGGTTAGTTGGTCTCTAAATAAAATACCTAGTATTCAACCATTAACTTTAACACTGGTTGATTAATCTCTTTAGAAACTAATTTTTAACACCTTTAACATATTCTAAAACATCTAATTATGCTTAAAATAAATGTAAACTATAATTTCTTACTAATCTTAACTCATGCATATTTAAAACAAGTTCCACAAAAGATTTTAGTGCATCAATATAATTCTTTAAGAACTTTCCCAATTTAATATTCTCTTAATTATGCTTCTATGTCTAAAATACTTAGGTATGAATGCATATGGTTAATTTAGGCCCTTAATCACTTTAAGAAGATAAAGGTTATATCATCAATATTGCCCCAATGGCTCCCATTTGTATCCTTGCATCCTTTTCTCAATCCTGTCTTTCTAATATATATAAAAAAAACAACAAAACCATTAGTAGCAAAGTATTTTAATCATCAAAACATAGGTGGAACCTTCTTTAAATCAACATATAATGTCATGGATTTGTTACACTCAACTATTTTAGTTTGGATAATAATTTTATGGCTTTGACACATGCTTTGATAGAAGCTCATTATATATGATAATATTAATGATAATTTTTCATTAAAAATCATGTTAAGTACTCAAAAAATAATTATATTAATATTTTATTTCATTTTATTAAGTTTAATGCAAATAATGGTAAGATAGAGGTTTCATTTTTAAAGTAAAGAACCAATTCTTTGATAAATTCAACAAACATTTAAGTGAAGAAAAGTTAACTATGATTTATAAAGAGTTGGGGACTACTAATTCAATTTGTTTTTTTTATGTGAAATAAATTTAGTTTAATTATTATAAACCCTAAAAAAGCTTAAAAGAAATTATTATTAAATCATTTTTTCAAAAAAGAGAGAGTTAAGGTGGGTAATTAATAGACCCTTAGGTCCAAATGGGGAAATTGTATAAGTGTTGGCAAGCTTTAACTGATGGTTGGCACTTAGATTGATATAAAGATGGCATGTTGACAAGGGGAAAAGAAAAAACTTATGAGTAGACATGACAAATGAGCAACATCATCTCAATCTTGAGAGTAGGTAAAAGTTGACATGCATTGGTTTGCATTAGAGGGAATCTATGAGGGAGAAATTATGATATATTAACAGAGATGATTAGTGCAATTAAGTTATGCAAAGTTCAAGGGTGCATAAAATTACTCAACTTTGGTTTAAAAAAAGCCCAAAGTTATGTAAATCCATAAGGTTTACTATATAATGAATTAGACTATTGCATAATGTGACTACATTATGAATGTGCTTAGTGGACCATATAAAAATATGGATTGAGATGGCTAAACAAAGGCTTGTTAAGTCATTTATTAGTTCAAAAGGATACGATGTGACAAAACATGCAGTAATGGACTTAGAAATTGATGCAATATCTTATAAAGTGGGAGAACTTCTTCAAGTAATATGAAAGTAGTTAAATGATGTAGTACTAAAAGGGGGAATTATTTGAAACCATGTTATCCATTAATTTAGTGGCTAAGTGGTGTAATTGCCTACCGATTTTGGGAGTTGTTGGACCAAGTGATAACTCTCTTCACTTACTTAGTCTTTAAGTTCTTACAAACATATAAGAACTAGCATTTGTAGTTTGTTTGGTGTAAGGTTTATCTTGATGCAATCAGTCATACTTTTAGAGAAACTTTGAAAGATTTATGAAAAAAAAATATTTATAAGAGCTTCGGTTAGGGAATTCTTTGAAGAGTACTTCGAGGAAAAAGTAACTTGAGTATCCTTTATACTGTTCTTTTATGAATATCTTAATAAAATTACCCTTTTTATATCTCTCTTGTATTCATTCTTTTTGTTGAATTATGCTAAACAATTGTATTTTGAGAGTGAATGACGCACTTAAACATGAGTGTGCATAAGGTGTTTAAAAGCATATCAATTTGCTGGTTAATGATCACAAAGGAAGATTGAATGAGGCTTTAGCAGACTTAAACTAAACTGTTGCATGAGAACTTCAATAACTTCATTTAATTCTATTCAATTGAAAACTTTCCTATGTTAATAACACCATACCTATTGACTAGATGGGTATTTTTTCACCCCCTTGTCTAATCCATGGTCCCAAGAATAAGCTCTCCCACTAATGAAATTAGTCTTCTTCATTTATTCATCTTATCTCCTATAAGTTTACAACCAAGGTCCTTTATTATCTATTTCACTCTCTTAGAACTACAAATTAATAAAAACTTACAAGAATACAAATAATAATATATGCGAGCTTGGGGGCATATCCACTTGTAACTAATAGAAAATCTCTATTTCATCTCTTCTAAAAAATTTTAAAAAAAATCACAATTGAAAAGTGGTTCTTTTTGAAAAATTTATGATAGACAATCTTTATCTATCGAGTCATTCAACCTACCATCTCATTCAACTATATTTTCCTTCAAATTATATTCCAATAGAATTCAAGAGTAAGGGGTAGCCCGTAGAGTTAGTAAGGATGATGGAATTACAAACAAAGACCATCTAATAGGGCAACATAAGGAGGAAAGTCTTCCTAAATAATAAAAATCTCTTCTTTAACAAGATTTTTTAAGGAATTATATTTATCATATCCATTCACTTTCACTCTCTATAATAGTTATCTTATTTCTTTGTAAAGTTTCTTATCGCAATTTCCACAAATTTCATAATGAAAATATAATTATGGTATTAAGTTAGTACCAAACACTAAGGAATGCAAGACTTGTTTGCCATTACAAATTTCCACCACTACTTCATGATTTTTAACTTTATTGGGATAACATTCCTTTTAATGTTTGAACTTTATCCCATTATCTACTTAAGTGTCCAATCTAAAAATACAATTGAATTATTATTTAATATTTTTTAATTTCCATACAACAGTGTATCTATTGGTCACTTTGGATGGTAGTACTTCATAAATGTTAATCTCTTCATTATTAGTGACATGGCATTCCATATTTCCCTTAATATGGATTTAAAATAATTGAAAACTTTAGTTATATCTCTAATATAATATTAGTAGTATTAATAAGGGTAATAAAATATTTTTTATAATAGACTAGGTTAATAAAATGCATCATTTTATTACCTAGGAAAAAAAATGGCATTCGAAGCTTCAACTATCTTCATTAGCTTCCAAAATGAAAATTCCAAAAATTTGAATCCATCAATTTTATGAATCCCAAAAAGGAGATAAACCTTGACTTATGTTAATGTCATAGATTAACTAAGTCAAAGTGTAAATAGTAAAAGCCAAAAAAAATTAATAAGTTTATTTTCTTAATATTATGATTTCTTCCTCTCTTATATATGCAGATTGCCCCATTATTGAAGAATCATCTTTGCAAACTCAATTCGTATATTAGGATTTATAGATTTTAGCTTATAGTACTTTTCAAAAAGAAGAAATTATAACCACCGTGATTGGATTTCATGTTGTTGTGCAACTAACTCTTTTACTTTACCCTCTTATAGGATGCAAACTTTTATAAGTCTAAATGATCAAGATGATTAAATATAGTATAAGCTTTAGAATACCAATTATAATTCAATTTTCAAATATAGAAATGTAGTACCCTTTATTTTGATGAGATTTTAAATTTTTTTGTTTTTAATGTTTTTCTTTCAATTTAGAGTTTGAGTTGTACTTTTTTTTATTAATCTAGTTTAGGATTTATAAAATTTAAGGATTGAATTTTTTTCATAATTAGGTTTTCATTTGGGTATGTTAATGAAAATATTTTAAAGGAGTTATTTAACTTTTTTAAATAATTTCTTCATCTAAGTGAAGGGTAATATACAGTGCCACATTAATAATTACATAGTGGTTGTTGTTGATTTTATACTCTTACTAAAAGTAATTGGTAGAGATAGTAATATGGGGTTACAAATCTCTAAGTAACTGCACCTAAATTTTAAAACAATATATTAGCAAGTAGAGAATCGTTCCTATGAGGATTGAGTAAATACTAGCTTTGAATTATTATCTAAATTAATGAATTTAAAATTTTAATTAAATAACTAAATTATAAATATGTTAGAAAATTATAGAAAATCTCTTGTACCTATGGTAATCCCTAAATTACGTTAAGATCTTTCTCAAGAAGCTAACTTACTCTCTCCCTACCTCTCTCCCTCTTTCTCTCTCCCTCTCTCCCTCTCTATCTCTCTGGCCCCTCATTCTCTCTCTCTTCCTCTCACTCTCTCACATACTCTCGCTCTCCTCTTTTCCCTTTAACTCTTGGTTTCATCTAGAAACTGCTCTTAAAAAAACCCATTATTTTCCTTCATGGCAGTTTCATCATTTCAACTTAAATGAACATTAGTCATGGAGTGACTAGAACTGAAACGACACTTAAAGAAGGAGTAAAATTGTTGAACCAAGGGAGGTTCCAATCTTGGTTTTGATGATAACAAAACATGCTTAATCACTAATGGTTTAAG
>JAOXYD010139859.1:0-10757 GCA_028565735.1 Pinacopodium congolense
AATGTGGGCGATTAAGGGCTTCAACTCCACTTCTGGTGCATATAAAATAGAAGGTAACAACTAATTAGTACTAACAAGAAATTCTAAGAAGTGAGAGACATACTTGCCAAAAGGACTAGTCTCGAGTGCCCAAAATGCTTCCTTTAACTCCTCTCTAAACATAAATGGGCTTTGCCAAAATCTAGACATCTTTTGCTATAGTCAAGTGGTCAAAGCTACCTCCAAAGAGTCACCTTTAGAAAGGAAAGACAACTGTTCTATCAAAGAATCAAGAATATTTACCTTGACAACTAACTCACAATCTGATGGATAATGTATGGTGTCAAAGATATTGAAACGAATAACCTCGCCATCGAATTCCATTGTTAACACTCCACTGTGTATATCGATCATTGTCTGAAATGTCTTTAAAAATGGCTTGCCTAATAAAATAGTTGAGGGATTTAAAGAGCCCTCATCCTGCATATCTAACACATAATGATCTGTAGGAGAAACAAGCTCATTAACATGCACCAATACCTGCTAATTGATCTAACACATAATGATCTGTAGGAGAAACAAGCTCAATAAACCCCCTCAGGGTATGTGTTAGATCTATCAGCTAATTAAATGATAACACAGGTGTCCTTTAATGAATCGAGATTAAGAGCTTTAAAGATATATAAAGGCATAAAATTGATCGAAGCTCCTAAATCCAACATGTATCTCTCATACCTCGTGTTACCTATCTTGCAAGGAATGGTAAAAATACCTGGAACCTTGCATTTGGGTGGTAGCTTATTTTGTAAAACTGTTGACACATTACCACCCACATTAATCTTCTCATCTCCTCTCAGCTTCTGCTTGTTGGTACACAACTCCTTCAAAAATTTCGCATAGCGCGGAACTTGCTTTATTGCTTCTAACAAAGGAATATTAACTTCCACCTTATGGAAGACCTCCAATATTTCCCTTTCATTTTCTTGTTGTTTATTCTTCACTAACCTACTAGGAAATGGAACAGAAGGTGAATCAGTAATAATTGGGTGTGAAGCTTTTACTTGAGGAGGGTGATCCTCCTTTTTCTCTGTTAGCTTAGTTTCCTCCTCAACTTCTTTCTCCTTCCCTTTTCTAAGCTCTTATACCTGCTTACTACTTCTCAAAGTAATGGCACAATCATCTTCTCTTGGGTTCCTTTCAAGTTGACTAGGTAGCCTAGTAGAACCTTAGGCTTAGAGCTTCCCTAAAGCAATAACAAGCTGACTGACCTAGTTTTCCAAATTCTTCAAACTACTCCTCATTTCCTACTAAAATTAAATAGTGATAGTCACTAAGCTCTTAGCAATTTCCTCTAGAGACATACCTCCAGGTTGTTGTTGTTGTGGTGGCTGTGGAGGTAACAACTTAGGCTGAAACTATGATTTATTCTAGTGGAAACTAGGTGGTGCATGATACCCTTGATGTTATGACTAATAAGTAGGTTTTCATGTATTTGAGCTACTTCCTTGCTGTGGGTTCCCATACCTAAGGTTAGGATGATCCTTCCACCCTGGATTGTGAGTGGGGGCAAAAGGGTCATATCTTCACTGTTGTCCTTGGAACCTCCAACTGCATTAACCTGTTGTTCATCCTTTAAGGAAGGGCATGCATCAGTGAAATGACTAGATAAAGCATAAATGCTCCATACCTTAGTGGGCCCTTTTCCTATCACTGCTTGTTGGACCAAAGATGATAAATTAGTGACTTGCTACTCCAACTTGGAAATGGAGACTTCCTTTACTTGCTTCGTCGAAGATGAGGCACTGTTGCGATTCTCCCAATACATAAAGTTTCCCGCCATTGTTGCTATTATGTTTCTAGCATCCTCAAGTGTCATATCCACCAAAGCTTGACCACTCACTGCATCGTTCATGTTCCTGTCCAAAGAATGCAAGCCTTCATAGAAGTATTGAATTAGTAACTACTCACTTATCTGATGGTTCGAACAACTGTTGCAAAGCTTCTTGAAGCGCTCCCAATATTCATGCAGTGGCTCCCCTGTATCCTATATAATACCACAAATCTCTTTCCTTATATTAGTGGCGTTAGAGGCAGGGAAGTACTTCTCTAGAAATGCTTGCTGCATTTGGTCCTATGTGTTAATCGAATCGGTGGGTAAGTTATATAACCACTCTTTGGCTGCATCTACCAAAGCAAAGGGGAATGCCTTTAACTTGAGTTTCTCCACTGAGACTCCAGCTAGCTTTATACCTGAGTAGGCAATGGGGAACTCCTTCAAGAAATTGTTAGGGTCTGTGATGTACCTTGATCCCAATGAGCTGCCATCTCAAAAACCTAAAAAAGTAGGTAAAGCATGAATTAGTCCAGGTCTAATCTCAACTTCTGGTTCATCATCCGAGTAATTAATATAAAGAAAGTTAGGATTGAAAGTAGGAGCTATAAGCTCCTTTAATGTCCTTTAATTTTTGCTCCATGTTCGGTTCTGTGTCTTCCTCCATTAACTTTTCTGAATTCACTTCAACCTCTTATTAAACAAATGTAGAACTAGGGCTCTTAGGAAGTTATGCAGGGCTTACTCGCTCACTATGATGAGATCTAGTGTGTCTTGCAATAGGAGAAAAAGAGAAATGGTTAGCTGTAGAAAGTAATGAACCCCAATTTTCCTTAACAAATTTTTGCAAACCAATATGTTTAGAAGAACTATGCAACATGCAAAACAAGTGGAGGAATGATAAAGATCAACAACAAAAAAAAAATAACAAAAAAACAACAATTAACAAAGGCCAACTCCTCGGCAACGGCGCTAAAAATTTGATGAACTTGTTGCAAAATATCAAATAATAAAATCCTAACTACCCAAACTATGTACTAATGGTGACCTAAGGTCGAACCACAGAGAGTCAAGATGCAAATGTTATTTAAAATGTTGTAATAAAAGAAAAATAAAACTTCTTGAAGAGATTAAAGAAAGATAAATTAAGATGTAAAAAAACAAATAAAGAAGCAAAGACAAAGAAAGATTAGAAAAGATGAATAACATTAACAAAGAAATGGGTTAGAGATATATTTAGGATTTCGGGATGATTATTGATCCTTGAATCTAAATAAAAGGTACTCTAGTCATGGTGCTAGCCTATAGGCTTGAAAAAGCTCTCAAGCCCTCAATTCCTCTAGATTAGACAAATCTAAAAAGCTCTAGAAATGCCCCTATCACCATCTAGAATCTAGAACAAGCTCTCTAAATTTAATAGTGAATATGCTTTAGGTATTAAGGAACGACTAACTTAGGCCACCTACTCACAAGCTTGGAAGGTGTAACCTAAAGGGATGGAACCCTAGGTTAGTTGATTAAGTATCTTAACAAATTCAACTAGCCTATTGCTACCTTCGGGAATTGCAATGGACTATTACATATCACACGCTCAACCTTAGCTTTTGGAATAAGAAATTACCTAAAGGGTGATTAGGCCTAGAGATAACTCTTAATTCATGACATGAAACCGAAGTTCCAAACCAACATAGACAAAAAAGCATCTAATTAAGTGTACTTCAACTCTATTATCATAATTTTTATCCTTTCATCCTCCTAATATCTCCAAACCCTTAAAAGAAATAGCCATACATGATTAAGCTACCTAAAACAAAGATTGAATGAACATGAATCATGTTTAAGTAATTAAAACAAAAGTTATAATATTTAAAACACTTATTGAAAAACATAATTGAACACTTAAACTAACACAAACTTAAGTTAACTAAGGTATTAATTGATTAGCTAAAACCTAAATCAACAAAGTTCAAATTAATATTCTAACCAAAAATTTCAGCACCTATTACTTGAATAAAAACTAAAATTACTTGAATCAAGACCTAAAAACAAGCACGAATTGTTAGTTACCAAGCATCAATGAACTAAGGACACTACGAATAAACAAAACTTCATGGAATAACACTTCATCCAAACTGAATTTTAATAAAAATAAATTTGAAAAATATGAAATCTAAAGCTTAAACAAGAAAGATAAAAGCTGGAAAATTAATAACTATTCTAAGAAGTCAAATTCAACTCTTTATCTAATGAAAACTTAAGTTACTTCAATTAATAAGCAATTATCTAAACTTAATTATCTAAGACTTAATTTAACACTTTAAATAAAAATTTTAAATTTAAAAATTAAACAAAAAATGAAATTTAAATAGATTAAAACTTAAGAACATGCGTAGAAATTAACTACTAAACATAGATGAACCAAATACTATATGGATAATTAAAACTATATGAAATAAAACTTTTAAACAATTTAATATTTAATCAAAATAAATGTGAAATTATCATTCACTTTTGAAAGTAAGACAATGTTCAAAAATCTAAATGAAAAACATGGTTTATCAAAGCATAAACACACGATTAAAGACAACCTAACACACGTCCATGCCAAGCTAGACGTTCAGATTTAGTAAAAGAAGCAGTAAACACGACATTAGCTATTAAAACTAATAGGAAATTAAAACCAAAGCAAAAACAAGTGTAAATGAATTAAACTTCAAGCTTGTAGCTATGAATCATGTCTATAGGAGCTTCATTCCCAAGCCAGGGAGAAGAAGACAAGAACTGCACATAATGAAGACTTCTCCACTCCACCATGCATTCAGCTCCACCAATGGATGAATGGTTTTCACCAATTGATGAATGGTCTCCAAGTGATGTCCAGCCACTATCAAGCTCTCCTAAGGCTAGTGAGGAAGGAGACAAAAGTATCCTAATATGCTAAAAGAGGAGAGAGTCCCACCTTTGTGATGTTAAGGAAGCCGTCCCTACCTTTCTAGCGAACTCTCCCGATCTCCCTCTCTTCTCTTCTTTTGTTTTGTTTCTTTCATCCCTTTCTTTGTTTTTAGCCTCCCAGTTAGACCCTTTTATCCTATCCTCTCTAGGTCTTTTGATGATTACAGCCCATACATGCAAGTCTCTTGCATTTGTCCTAAGTGCATTGTTTTTTCTCTCCTCCTTATTGCCATTTTGGAGCATTTGAAATACAAAACCAATGTTTTCTCTTAATTCACTTATAAGACTCCTCTTAATTGCTTCCAATCACTTATAATTTGATTCTTTTCTATATAAACTTATGTTTAATAATTAAATCTGTATCAAAACATAACATAATCACAAAATAAGCATTTAAGAAATAAAATAGAGTTGAATTCATATTGAAATACATATAAGATTGTCATATAATTCAACCCTATCATATTCCATTACTCTTCAAATTCCTATAAACATAAACAAGCATAGAAAATAACAAAGTAATATCTCATTAAAAGATTTAACATAATATGTCTAAGAATCACATGGATTTTCATTCAAAACTTAATCAAAGAATAACTAAGTCATGCCTAAAATTTATATCAATGAAGGGTTATTTCACCAAATCATGCCTAAAATATGTACGAATAACGGGCTATCATATACCCTCACACTTAAGCTCCACAAATAAAATCAATCAATGCTTTTGGTTTAACTTGTAAAAAACAAATCCTTTGTGTAAAAAACTTGGTCATCTCACACTCAATCACACAGTTAGTAGCTAGGCAATCTCCAATGTATAATAACAAACATCTCTGGAGTTTCATATATATTATCATCTAAATTTGTCTAAGGAAATCATTATAAACATAATTCTTAAGTTTTAATTTGGAGAAAATTAGAGTTTTTCCATGTCTTTTACACGAGGGCAAACATTTTGTCTTAAATATCCCTTGATTACTCAGCTTGATTACCCTTTTTAACTTGTTCGGAATATCATCTAGCCTTTTGATGTCAAGGTGAACATTTTGTCATGAACACCTCGATTGCTCAGCTAGCTTGCAGTCACAAATGGCTATTAGCTCCACTCAGACACTTCAAACTTTTCATCAGTATGAATCTAGATGAGTGAGTATTTTTTCACTTTATTTAAACATATATACACTTTTCATTCAATAAAAGTACATCCTATCCCCAATTCACACTAAAGTCCATATGAAATAACATTGGAACTTTGACATCAAACATAAAAAGGTGTACAGAATCACATGAAATTCCCATAAAAAGAAGAAAATAAAAATTTTGAGTCTAAATTAATCAAGAACGATTTAATTCTCACCAAATCCAAAAGGAATTTTGAAATTAAAACACTATATTTAATAATCAAATTTCAATTTTAATCACTCAAGATGGAATGCTCAATTCATTATCATTAGAGTCCTAAAAAATTAAGTATGGTAATATGTGCTAGTTCATGTCATATTCAACTCCCCCTCCCAAAAAACTTAATCCAAATTGTCCCTAATTTGGAGGACCTAAAATAAGTAAAATGCATGAATAAGTTAGAGAAGGCAAGGAGAATGACATTCCCCTAGATGGTGAAGTCCATGTCAAAGCATGATGGTGATGATCCATGTGGTAGAGCTGATGATCCTGAGCTCGTGATTGAAACTTAAAGGACCATACTAAAGCACAAGCTATTCAAAAGAATAGATCAATATTGGGTAAAGAAAAGTAAAGCATAATAAAAATAAAGAAAAAAGTCTTAAAAATCAATTAACTATGATGAAAGGGAAGTAAAATTAAATTAAGAATGTAATAAAGAAAAAAATCGAGCCACTCAGGGTCCACGTCTCGCATCAGTCCTCATCTGGTGATGGAAGTGGTGGAGGATAGAACTGCATATATTACTGCCACCAAGACTACTACTGCTCCCTATATCTCTGTTGCTGGATCCATTAATCATCTTGCCTTTTTTGTTATCACTCCTCCCTTCTCTACTACTATAGTTGTTGATACTTAGCCCATCTAGTGTTATTAGTTGTTTGATAATTTCACATCTTAAGGCATCGAGCCTTCACCTAGGCATCGAGTTGAGCATAGTTTGTTACAGTAGATGGTTTAGCATTCGAGGAAAGTTCATATCTAGTACCACTTGCCTCCTCTTCATCAAAGCCATCACTATCCTCTAGCTCTTCACTCATGTTTTTGTCATCGGCTCGGGATCGAGCCCTCTTAAGTGTGAGAATTCTATGTATCCTTTGTCCTAGCCTCATCAAAATAAATATTCTATAGTTTAGAGGCTCTATTTAGATGTTGTCTCCTAGATCCATTTGGTCTAACTTGATTCCCAAGTTCTTAACTAGTCTCATCACATAAGAAGAACTGCTTAGTGCCCTTTTACCTTGGTACATTGATGGCCAAAATGAAGAGTCATTGTGCTTATGATGTTAGAAGTTCGACTATTTCTCATCCACCACAGATGGATAACTTTATTGAGCTTCACCATTATGATGTTTTTATGAGAGCTTCCCATCATGTTTTTAACTAAGCAATAAAGTATTTGAAGTGTTGGAGCAGTGATCTTAGTGCTTTTGGTTTCACCTACCTTGGACTACCCTTTTCCAAACCTACCCTAAAACCTAGATGCTTGATTTAGTGAATCTGAGACCATACAACATGCTCTTAGTGCTTCTTAAAGATGAAGGTTGATTATGGCAAGCTTTTTTGGTGACTTCTTATTATTCGTGTATGATTCCTAATGGATTACTCAAACAACCATGAGCTCGTAAGACAATACATAACTTACAACTATTATTAAGCCATATAAAGAAGAAAGCACATTATAACGGTTATTGTTGTCAATCGGTTGAGGTACCTAAATTAGTTCAAATAAATCAATATTTTAACATGCAATACGAAATCAATTCAATACTAACTTTATGGAAAGTGTATAGGTCAACAAATAATATAGTGGATTTAATTAAGAGTCCAGATGTCAATCTCATAAGAAAAATACTATGAATACTAAGTTACTCGGATTACAATTTTCTAAAGAACTCAGATTTATGATTGATGAAAATTAAGATGACTAAATGGTCTAAAATCTTCCAATCAATGTAAAGGAGTTCAAGGATGCTTTAAAGATTACCAAATTGAGTTGATTAGCTAAGGTTCAGGCTTTTAATGATTCAATTGAGTTATGAAAGGGTTGGAATGCCTAATCTAGGGTATCTTCACTGTATCAAGACATTGCTATGGTTAAAACAATGCCTTATCTCTATTAATACTATCTTGAAGATTATTCATTCGTCAAACATAGGTAATAGTTATAAGGTTCAAGAAGTTTGATATCAAAATCCTTTATTTCTCGATTAACACCCTCATGGTGAACTAAAATTTGACCATTCATTAATTTAAATTTGTTTTTTATTTTTCCAATAATTAAGGTAGATTTCTCATATTCTTAATCAACTAATAACTTTATCTTTAGTGGCTAAATTAAAAGAAGCATTAATCATATAAAAAACAAAGATCATCATCCAACTTACATAAAAAACTGAATTGAAGCTTTTATTAGCCCTAATTTAGATGAAAATCCTATTAGAAGCACGTTTGGATCAAAGAACAATAAGAATGAAACTTAAGCAACATGTTCTTGAATTAATTCAAACAAAGAGTAAGATAAAAGTGATTAAAGAGTTTAAAATGTGCCAAATTAAGGTCCGAAGTGAAATATAACTCTAAATCAGGTGTGCAAACCCTTTGAATCCTTAAAAACAACTTCAAATCTCCAAATACGAAGGCTAAAAATTAAAATAGAAGAAAAACCTACCTTAAAGAGAGAAGAACTAAATTATAACTAAAGAAGTTTTTATGGCTGCTAATCTCCTCTCTCAGCATGTGCCTCAGGTTCTTAGAGATGCATAAATATGTCCCCTACAAATTAGTGATAAGTTGGTGGAGTTTGTAACTGAATTTGTCAAATATCCAGTTAAGAAAATTCCTCTGACTACTTAAATAGCCCGTGAAGTTGATACTTACCCATGTTTAACTCTTGGAAATAGACTTGAACATGGGTTTTGGGGGTTAAATGTTGGCTTCGACCAACCCATGTTTACATCCTGAAATGCTCCAATCTTAACATATTTCACATAATTCTTTAGAATTGGTCATTAATATGTAAATTAAATAATTCCAAACACAGATTAAACATTTTAATATCAAAATAAGGGGAAATGTATATCAAATAACAATGAAAAACAGATTAAATTATACCTATAAAAACTCCCCCATACATAAGCATTTACTTGTCCTTAAGCAAATCGAATCACATCCATATAAAAATAACATATAATCCTGGAAAAATTGATCGAAACTCTTCAAATATAACCATTGAAAATATTTCCTAAATGTTTTAATAAAAATGAACCATTAAATTGTTATATAACTAATTATTCATATAAAATGACAAATGAATTTAAATCACATAATGTTTCTTAAAAATTCAACCTAATCCTCAAAATTAAATTCCATATGAAAAATGGGTAGTCACAAAGTAAGACACATCATTTTTTAAACAAATCCACATCTTTTATTCATTAAGAACAAAACATAAACATAAATGTGAGCTTTAAAGGCTTGGTTAAGAAGTCACTCAACATTTTTACATAAAAGTGAATATTTTGTCATGAACATTTTCAGTTACTTAGCTAGGCCACCCTACATCAACTAGTTACTAACACAACTCATTAACTTCGAATAATTGGTTCAAATTTAGTAGAGTGAATGAAAACTTTCTTACTTACTCTCCTTTCTTTTCTTTTTTTGCATTTTTTGCTTGTTTTTAAATTTTACTTAAACATGATGGTGGAAAGGTTTAGTCACAAATCACCTAAGAATATACATTTTATACATGGAACATCATCATGATCATTAGGTATCCACTATCTAAAACTCGAAACAATTTAAAATCCATTCGGTCATCAATAGTCGTAATTATCCATATAATATCCCAAATAATGAAAATAATTGAAATTAAAAGGAAAAATATTCAATGATATGCATTAAAAAAAACCTTTCCATAAATTATATCACAAAAAAGAGGATAAAATGATGAGGTATAGGAAAAGATTAATATAAGTGTAAAAGAATGATATCCCTCCCCCACACTTAAATTGAACATTGTCCTTATTGTTGAACTAAGGTGGTTCTAATAATGCTTTTTTAAGATGACAAAGCATTATTCTTACTAAGGTTTAAGTCTTTGATGCTTCATAAGATAGGTTGATGTGTAAAGTGTAAGAGCATGTTTTTGGAGTTAAGGTAGAAGAGCTCAAGCATTGGATGATCAAGAGCTTGGATATCAAGGATCAAATGATCAACCTCAAGTGATTATAGTTTAAGTGATGATGAAGCTTAAAGATCAAGAGAAGCTTGAAGATCAAGAGAAAGAAGATCAATTTTAGTTAGGATTAGGAAAGTTCTTAAGTTGTAAGTCTTCTTGATCTTAATCAATGCTTAAAAAAGGCTTTGACATTTGCATGTAGGCATTTATGAGTTGAATTGTGGTTTTAGCAATTAACTTGATTTGATTATGGCTTTGGCATATTAGGAATTCAATTAAAATAGCATTTAGGCTATATGTTGCATAATTAAGTTGAATTGTGATGAATTGATTTAATGTATGTTTATTAATATGTTTAAGATTAATTGAATTGTTGCTTGAAGTTGTTTATATATGTCTGAATTTGTTTGAACATCTTTGTGTTATGAATTTTGGTTTATGAATTGATGAAACAGATTTTAAAGTTGGATAAAATGAAAGGTTTCATAATCAAGGCAATTATTATGTTTTAATTGATTGAAATGTTTTGATGCTTTAAACAGCTTTGAATTATGCTTTAAAAGTTGCTTGAAGTGTTGTTTAATGTTAGGAATTTATTTGTAAAGTTTTGAAGTTGGTTTGGAGTATTTT
>JAOXYD010139870.1:0-10757 GCA_028565735.1 Pinacopodium congolense
ATTTTATCTTGTATACATTAAGGATTGTTATACACTTCACTTTATGAATGGATTTCTTATATACATTTGTGCATTATAAGTCTAATAGTATTTTAACTTATCATTAATTTCATCATAGTCTATAAATTTTGGAAAAAAATTTTCGATTTTGATACTTCTTATTGTACTTGTTTTTTTTTACATTAATTATTTTGACAATTTGAGATGTTATATAATTAATTTTGACTATTAATAACTAAATTCATTTAAGTCATTTTATTATTTAGATAACAGATACCTGATGATTAGAACGAAATTCCACATATAAAATGCAACTTCCTAACTATTTTTTAACTTCTTTTAAGGTACTTTTATCATTCAAAGAAAAATGAAAAAGAACCAAAATTAACCCTAAAAAAAGAAAATTTAAAATTAACATTAATTACTTAATTAGTTAAATAAGTAAGCAGAATCCACTCCTCTTTTTTCTAATCTTATATGTATGTGTGTACGTATATATATAAAGAAAAAGAATAAATGAAAGAAAAATAGAGAAAAGAAATAAAAAGGAAAAGAAAAGAAAAAGAAGACAGTAATGTATATATATGTATAAGGTTGAAGTTATGAGTGGGGCTAATAGTTAGTTGATTTAACGTAACGTGACTCAATTGAGTAACTAGGAGTGGTTCACGACAAAATGTTCACCTTCGCATAAAAAAACTGAAGTGACTTCTCAACTAAATTGCTTACATATTTAATTAATTATGTGATTAATTAAATTATGATTTAAATTATTCAAAAGATGTGAAAGTGTCGAAAAGATGATGCATTAAACTCAATTTATTGGCCTTTTACATGTGGAATTTATTTTTGTGATTTACATTAAAGATTGAAAGAGAATGAAATGATTTAAATGCATTTACAATTTGATATCATTAATTAATTATATAACATTTCTATGAGTCATTATTTTTTATGGATGAAGAAAACATTTTCAATAAGTATGTTATTAATTTTGAATTGATTTTTCTATTTTTATATCTTATTATGAAATTGATGATGAATTAATTTGCTTAAGGAAAAGCAAATGCTTAAGTGTGTGAGAATTGTTACAATTTGCATGTATTTTTCATAGATAATTATGATGTTTTGACCCCTAAATTTATGATTATATGTTTTAATTTGTATTTGAAATGTTTAATTTATAGGAATTGGGTCTTAATTGATTAATGATGAATATTGGAGTAAGAATGAAGAAAAAGATAGTAAAGGAGCTGTCCAGGACCAATATGTAGGTCTGGACAAATCTCCGTATTCATTCGGCTATATATGACCAATATATGACGGTCTCATAATGCCATATTACCTCGATTCAACCCGGTATATTGATAGTCAGACAGCATATCTTCTCCAAATATCAAATATTATAGTTGTTACATGTTCTTCATTAATTTTACTTGTATGCAACTGCAAATGGGAGGCTGCTAGAGTTGTAAAATAGACAAACAACACAGATACACACATGAATTAAGGGAATTTAAATCTGAAATTGAGAGAGAAGCTCACCCTTCTCTCTTCATTGTGTTCTAAGTAATTCATACACTTCAAACACTTTGTTCTCAAATTTTATATTGGTTTATGAGTTTTTGGATATTGGAGCTTATTTCTAGGATTCATATCTGAGTCTAGAAATCATCTAAGGGGGTTTATTAACTCAGATTACCACTTTATTTACTCCATTTTTCATATTTATCAAAATTCTCATGTTTATGCTTATATCTTCAACTATTCTTTGATTTTTTCGCTAATTTCTGTTGATCCAGAGCTATGGTGAATTCAAGATTAAGTTACAGAGTCTACGAATCCCCCAAGAGCTTCTCTTGGTTGTTTTGTAACTCTTAAACTTTATTTTATAGCTCATATTTTTGGATTTATCAAGACATGTTGCTTAAGTTGTATGTTTTGTATGTTTTGATTAAGATGTGTGGCTAAATCATTTTTATTGCAAAGGATTGGTGTATTTATGATTTAAGTGAGCTTAAAGACATATTATAAGGTCTAAATTTTGTTTATTGAAGGTTCTAAAGTACTAGTTTGAGCTGACCACTTAAGATTAATGTAAAAGATAGTCTAAGCTTGAGAAATCAACTTAGTTTGTTGGAAAAATCAATAAACTACACAAATTAATCAATGAATGACAAAACTTTGATTTTTTTTACAAAAGTTAGAGTTCTGGGTTTAAAATCTAAAAGTCACTTCTTGGAATTAAAGCCCATGGATAAATTTAAAGCATAACCAAACTTAAAACTAAGTTTAATGGAGATAAAGCAAAGTCTTAACCATAAATTTGTTTTGATTTTGTGAAGAAACTCTAATCAACCTTTAAAATTATTTAAAAGCTCAATTAAATCATCAATCACCAAATCCTTAGCTAATTTTCCCAATTGGTTCTTTTCAAAAACTTTTTAAACTACTTAAAAATTAATTTTGAAGTGTTTAAGCCAGATTTGACTAGTTTAGCAATTTTCTAGCTTTTAATCAAAATAGTTGGGTTTTCCTAAATAATTTTGATCTAGTTAACCTTGTAATTAACTATTTTACCTGTGTGATCAACATTTGGAATTTAAAATACTCCACTTTATTAGTTGTTTGATAGGTATATTGGTTTTCAAAGTAAAATCGTTAAAAGCAGTCTAATTTTCATGATTATTTAACCAACGAATAACATGTTCTCCAAAGATATGAGGAGTCTCATTTGGTTTTAAATTAGGAGAAGTGTCACTTCATGGTTCATGAAGGAGTTGTCTTAGGTCATAAGATATCATGTAAGGGGATTAAAGTGGATGAAGCTAAGAGAGAGGTCATTGAAGGGCACCTACCACTTAGTAATGTCAAAGGCATCCGAGCATTCTTAAACTATGCTGGTTTTTGCTTAAGGTTAATGGTATTCGAATAAGTTTTTATATAATTCAATAGTTATTTATATTTGAAAATTATTAAGAAATATCCAATTTTAAATTATTTTTAATAATTTCAATATAGTTCAACAATTATTTATAACTTCAACAATTATTTATAACAAAATAATTAAAAATTAAAAATTATTCAAATATATTTTACAATTGAAAATATTCAATTGTAAATATATTTGAATAATTTGAAAATTATGTAATTGAAAATGTAATTTTACTATATAATTATAAAATTATTGATAATTGAAGCTATAATTAAAAATTATTCTACTTCAATAAAATAGTTTTCAATCTTTTGATGAAATGAGTTTTTTATGTTTATATCTATTCTTTGCTATAAATCAAAAATATATATTTAAATCTAAGTTTATTTAGATATTTTTTGACTACTATATATTTAATTTAAAGATTTATTCATGAATTGTTTTCTTTAAGTATAAAACTTATCAAGTCTAAAACTTGAATATATTTTGAAGGAGAGAATAATATTTAATTAAATATTTTTAACCAAACTTAGAAATTTTTAAACAATACTTCCTAATAAAAAGTTGATATATTAATCATTTGTTATTTTTTTAAGGAAAAAAACTAATTTTTACCTGACGTGAATGAATTTTAGAAGATTGATTACCAAATTAAAATATAAACATAAACAATGGTGATGTAACCTTCTTATTATTCTTTTTTCACTTACATCTTCCTTTTAATTTATTATTTAACCTTTACACCCTCAATTTCCTCTCAAAGCAACATAATGACATCCAACAGCGATGTAAAAAAGGGGTAATATATAAGGAATGAAATGTAATTGGGTAAGACTCCAAGCTAGTTCTAAGACACATTAGATTAATCGTAATGACATTTAAGAGGGAATAAACAAAATGTTCATAAATTAAAAATCTTTTACAAATTAGAAAAAATACAAGTTCAAACAATATAGAAAGATAATTTAGTTAAGTTCAATCATATAAATAAGAATAATATAAAGAGTGTAAAAGAGAAATTACATATTAATTTTATAACGATTCAACAAATAATTTTTACTTATATCCACTGCTCAAATTTCTCTTAGTATTACACTTAACTCTTTTTGCATTTTGTTTATTCTAGATAAAATGATACCCTTATAAAATCTTCCTTGAAGATGTAGAACAACCATGATCCTAATCAAATACAAAAAAAAAAGTCCTAAAAACACTTCACAACTTCAAAACTTCAATCATCCTTATTTGCTAACTTTAGAGGTCATCATCACTTCACAATAAATGTATGAATACTTGAAAATGTTCTAAAACTAGTGAATATCGAATCCAACAAAAATAAATTCCTACACTTCAAATAAAATTTGTATATAATGTTGAGTAGTTTCTTATCTAAAGGGATTAATTACATTTATTACTTTTCAAAATAAATTGAATTAAATAAAAGAAAGGATTTCTAAAAATTGGAATTAAAATAATAAAAAATTTAACTAATAATAATAATTGAAATTAAATAAAAGATCAATAATAAGCAAGTAATTAGTCAAAGGTATAATTTTATTTTGTCTCCCTATAATCAATCATTGATATAAAGATGAATTCTGTAATGCTTTAATAAACTAGTTATGATTATTATCAAGCTCTAATAACCTATCTCTAGTTAAATTATCGATAATTAAAATAAACTCTTTGATTATTTCTATTATTAATAAACAACCATAAAAAAGCCCTTAGGTTTTAATTTGCCAATAACATTAAGAATTAGGACCACCAATTCTAACCAACAAACACACAAGTTATGTTCCTCTAAACTAGATCATATATCTTCATAAAATTATTAAAAATTCCTTTTATAATTAATTATGTTATTTTACCACAAGCATTAGAGTATTTAAAAAATTACATATTTAAAATTTTAAATGATAATATACTATGATAATAATTGAATAATAGGGTTTTTCAATCAATCAACCAAATAATAATAATTTCAAATAATTCAATCAATATATGAATACTAAAGAATTAAAGACAATGAAACTAATTAGATCATACAATTATTAAAGAAATAAAACTACAATTATCCTCTAAGTAGAAGTTAAAATCTAACTACTCATGTTAGTTAGGAAACAAAACTAACAATAATAGAACATGCTACTCCTATTTGCTAGCATTATGGTTTAGCTAGAGGACAAGTGAGAAAAGGGAGGCAGTGATGCCAGCAATGGTAGTTGCTATAAATAGGAAGCAACTAGTGACACAAAAAGGCAAGTGGCAACCAACCTCTCCCTAATTTTCAGTCCTCCCTTTTTTTATGTCTTCTACCTAAAGTTTCCTTTCTTTTCTTCTTTTCTACTTCAATCCTTCCTATGTAGATTTTAAAAAAAATTTAAATATCAAGTCTTCTAAACCCTAAATTTGTAATTAGCTAGTTACGAATTGTTGAATCAAGGATAGGTCTACCTTATTTTGATAATGACAAAACAACCTTTACTACTATTGTGTGTGTTTCTAAGTGTGCTTGAAAAATAGACTAGACAAAGTTCAAGCTGACCAATTAAGGAGTCTTGAAGAAGACAACGAAGAATCATCTGAAGGCTTAAGTTTGAATAAAGAAGTTTAGAATAAGTTTATATCTGTTTAAAAGTAAACTTTATTTAGTTTTATTTTGGTGGTCTCAAGAGGCTCATATTTAACCATTCATGCACATATATTTTAGAATATGCATATAGGTGCATAATCAAGAGGTTTTGTGTGTTTTAATGTGATTAAATGAGAATAAACCTCTTGATGCTTGTTTCAATTAATTAGGAAAAAATAAGATATTAAGTAATTAAGATAAATAATTGTTTGGATAGATATGTTTTGTTTTCAAAAATGGCTAAATAGAGATGTAGTGAAACGTCTTATGTTGTGTTCATTCGGCTATATGTGGTTTTTTGGTCGATCAACTGAATGCTTGTGGTCGGTTGACTGAATGATAAAAGAAGTTCTATCGGCCAGTCGAAGCAAAGGATGAAGGCCTATCGATCGACTAAACCACGAGATCGGTCGACTGAATATAGTGAAAGTTGCAAATTACATTCAGTCGAACGAATATAGTGAAAGTTACGGATTACACAAATGTCTCATAACCTTATACAACGGATAAAAATATTAATGAGTTTTGCCTTTTGGACAAATGGTAAATAACGATATATTACCGTTTTTCCAATGAATACATAAGAAATCTTCAGTATAAATAAGGTTAGTCTGCATTATGTTACCAGGAGTCAGATATACAGAAAAGTGAGCACAAATTATTTTATTTTGAGTTTTACAAATAGCTTTTTGAGGTTGATTATTTGAAATTTTTTTCTCATCAATTAATCAAGTGTTTAGTTGTGTGTTTGTTTTTGTGTGATGCATTTAAGCATCTTTTATGCATTCATCCATCTAACCTCTTATGATTATCAAGTGAAATCAGGTGAAGTGTTTTTCAATTGTATCATTATTGCAACTGTTGAGATTATTCTTGAGCCTAGGAAAAAAAAGCGAGTAAAAAGTTCTCCTTTATCCTGTGAAAAGGGATTGTACCTGTGACATTATTATCTTGAAGTTGCAATAAGAATGAAAGCTTAGTAGTAGTGTTGGACACTGGATTAGGAGCAAGTGCATTACTCCGAACTAGGATAAATCACGGTATACTCTCTCCTTTCTCTATACTTCTATTTTTTGCATTTATATTATCTGGTTATTTTTTCTTAAATTTGTTTCAACTTCCACTTTTTGTATTTGTTCCGTGAAAGAATTTTTAAGCACTAATTCACCCCTTCTTAGTGCCATATCTATCCCAACACAAGCTTTTACTTCCAATTTTGACTTTTAAATTTGGTACCTAATTAACATTTATATTTATAAATAATTCAAAGCCCAATTTACTTCAATTCTTCAATCTATTCCATAAAATATGAAATATAATCAAAATAAAAGTTTCAACATTTTACATCATCAAAATACAAGAGATTATTACAAGTTAGATGGATATTGTGCACTTTATGAAATTCCTCTACACTTAAGCAATGCTTGTCCTTAAGTTTACCATAGCTCGAATTCATTAACCCCTCTCATTAGCCCTCTTTCTCTCTCTACTCAATTATTTACAATTCAAATTATCATGTGTTAAGTATTCAAATCAAAATGTGAATGAGAAACAAGCAATTAATAAAATAAGTTCTTATAAACTAATACGAGTGATTAATTACTTCAACATCCTTTCTAAAATCAAAATGCTATAGGATTCAATACTCCCTCATTAGAGTCTCTATCTGAACTCAAGGTGTTTTGAGCAATTAGATATCAAGTAAAAAGGATATTTGTTATAAACTTGCTAATATTTCACATCTCCACCACTAAATATCAAACCGAATGCAAAAATCTAAGGGTCTTCAAAAGTTGTAATGGAGTTTAGACAAGGTCTGATAAAAAGAAGGAAATTGTTTTTAAGTAATTTAATCAAAAGAATTGTAAAAATATCTTCACATGAATTCAATTTCAACATGCTCTGATGTTTTCTTTAATTGAGGTTGCATCAATATTACTTTTTGTATGATTTTTTTGCTTCTTTTGCTTCTTTTTTCTTTCTTTTTTTTGTTAAGAACAAATATTGAAGAATAAAGAAGATTTGTAACTTGAATCAATTCACTTTCATCATCTTTTAATTTACTCAAAGTTATTTGAATTTTCATGCAATTAAGCTTAGACAATCCTTCAATTCAAAGTTCAAAAGAAAGGGAAATCCAACAAATAAGTGTTTAATATGGTTTATTACTATGGTTAATTAATAAAGAAAAGTTTTAGGCTAAAAATTGGCTTCCTAAGATAGAAATCCAAGTAGGCTTTTTATGAAAGTTAAAATGGCTAGATCTGAGTTCCTTTGTAATTTTAGTTCCTTCAATTCAACAATATAGTTTTAACATAAATTAAAAAAAAGCAAGTTTTAGAAAAATTCAACTTTAAATGACAATTACGTATCCAAGAAAAATGAAGCACAATGCAATTAGTGCTCATTGGCTCAAAAACTCAGAGAAAGGGTCAATGTGTATCAAATCCTACACATTTTTTGCTTAAATCAACTATAAAAAACAATTAAGACTCTTATAACAAATAAAAACTCAATTACTCATGCCAATCCCTTATTGCATCTCAATTATAAACAATAATTTAAAACAATAAGGACAAGTGAAAGAATCTAGAATTTTAAAGAGAAATATAAATAAACAAGAACTAAAGCATGCTTGGGTTTTGATTTTAAAACATAAGGCAATGAAGAATTAATCCTAGGACTGAAAACATAATCAAATTTAAAGTTCCATCCCCCATGTGTACATTCAATGTATTGATAATAAACACTCAATAAAAAAAGCATGCATGTTCATCTTTTCTTGCAATTCAATAGTCTAATATATTGAATTAATCATCCTATTGTCTTTTAGGAAGGTGCAACAAATGTGGAGGTAACAACGATGACTTGAAATCTGTAAACATAAATCAATAATGATAAGAAACATAAAAACTAATCTCTAAAATTTTTATTAATATTTTTTTTCTACTTTTTAGTATTAGAGATAAAGAACAAAAGAAAATTTAGATTGCCTCCCAAAAAGAGTCTTTGTTTAACGTCTTTAGATAGACATATCCACTTCTTAATCTTTATAATCAAGATATATTAAATTGATCTCTTTAACACTAAGCACCTAAAAACCTCTATAAAATGGTTTTAAACAATAACCATTAACCTTAAAAATTTTATATATTTCTAAACATTATATCACCACTACATCATAAGGAATCATATTAGTAATAATGAAAGATCCAATCCATCTAGAATGTGATTTACTAAGAAATAATTTCAATCAAAAATGGTAAAGTAGAGCTTTTTGACCATTGAAAATAACTTCCTATAAATATTTTGATTATAAAAGGCCTTTATCTTCTTTATTTTTTTGTAAATTCTCAAACCTTTATAAGCATCATTATGAATTTCCTCTAGCTCCTGTAATTACAAATTCCTTTGTTCTCATGACTCATCGAACCTCATATTACAATGCTTGATTGCCTAATACACCCTATATTCTAATTCAATAAGAAGATGACATGGCTTGACAAATACCAAATGATAAAGTAACATAATTATAGGTGTCTTATATGATGTTTGATAGGTCTAAAGTGTATTATCAAACTACATACAGTAATCTTTCCAACTCATGCTAATGGTTTTCTCAAATATGGACTTGATTTATTTATTGGATACCTTATCTTGTCAATTTGTATGTAGGTGCTAGGTCTTAAAAGTGTAGTAAGTCACATTGTATTTATTTAATAAAGTTACCACCACATTATTACAAAAATGAGGGTTATGATCACTAATTATAATTTTTGGCATTTGGAACCTAACAAAAATATAAGATTTGACAAAACCTATGACAACTTTAGTTTCTTAAGTTTGAGTAGCCTTAATTTATACACATTTTAAAATGTAACCCATAGCAAACAAAATTCAAATATTATCATAAAAAGAAGGAAAAGGGCCTATAAAATCCACACCCTACACATCAAATATCTTATAAACAAAAATAGGGATAAATGGCATTTGATCCCTATGCCCTATTTGACAATGTTCATAAGCCTTACAAAACATATTTGAATGACAAAACAAAGTAGGCTAAGATAATCCATAGTCTAATACCTTATGTGCTATTATTTTAAAAAACCCAAAATGTCCTTTATATGAATAATAAAAGTTTTAAATTGAAGGAACTTTTGTTAAGATACATACCTTTGAATTTTGGTCAAATCAATGTTTTCCACAAATAAAGATCATCTTAAATATAAAATTTAGGATCATTTTTTATTTTATTTTTTAAAGATTTAAATAGATGATCTAATGGTATTTTAGTAACTTGATAATTAACAATATTAGCACGCTAGAAAGTTGTCTTTTGAATAGAAAAGAGATTATCATTTGGAAAATTTTCTAGTAATGATGATGCCTCTTCATTTGTAGTTAATATCATGAGGTGGTTGATGACCAAGTTCTCTGTATCCTTTTTATTGCATATCACAAAGTCAAACTCTTACAACAAGAATATCCATCAAATTAGTCTTAGTATTACCTCTTTTTCTTTTTAGATTAATAATAGCTATGTGGTCAAAATAAATAATCTCTTAATTGCCAAAGATATATGGACAAAAATTTTCTATTGCAAAAACAATAGCTACAAATTCTTTTTCTATTGTCAAGTAGTTACATTGTATACTATCAAGTGCTATTAAAGTATAATAGATAACATAAGGAGCTTTTCTAATTCTTTGTCACAACACCAACAATGTGGTTACTTGTATAACATATGATTCCAAATGACAAGTTCCATTTTGATGGTTTAATAATCATTATGCAGTTATCATATCCTTTAATTTGTTAAACGCCACCTTGTACACATCATCAAACTCAAATACCACTTCCTTTTGTAACAGCCTACATAAAGGACTAGCAATCTTGGAAAAATTCTTGATAAAGTAGCAATAGAATTTCACGTCTAAGAAAAAGAGAAAATTTCCCACACATTTACAAGGTTAAGAAAATATTGAGTCACATATATCTTAACTTTATCAAATTTAATTCCCTTAGAAGATACAATATGGCCTATAATAAAATCTTAATTAACCATTAAGTGACATCTCTCATAATTTACAACAAGGCTTGTGTCTATGCATCTTCTAAGTTCTTTTGTAAGGTTAATCAAACATTATCAAAAGAATCATCGTAAACTATAAAATCATTCATAAG
>JAOXYD010139881.1:0-10757 GCA_028565735.1 Pinacopodium congolense
TTATTTCATCTGGGCGTTTCTTATAAGTATCAAACTTAATTGTTAGCGACCTCACTTTGATCACTAAGGGACCTTTAAAACATGCAGCCAATGTAGAACACATGTCCTTTACAGTTTCGAATTTACAGAACTCGCGTATGATATCATCATCCATGCTACTCAACAACGTGATGTGAGCTAAAGAGTTCTTCTTTTTTCCATAATTCATATGCTTCACGTTCTCTCTTATGTTGGGCCGTAGTGCCCTCCTCAGGAACTTTCATGGCTTGGTTTAAAGGTTTAAGAGCCTCTTGCTCCTCCAACACATATTGAATTTTCATATTCTAGATTTCATAATTGTCACCATTGAGTTTCTCACATCTATTGAGTTCAGCAATAATATTCTTTGAAGCAGTAATCATTTTAGAACACTAAGTTTCTACAATTAAAAATATATATAAACGTTAATATCATATTTAATCGTTCATAGAGTAAATAATTAGATCATAATTGCTTATGAAATTGAAAGTCCATTAATGTGTTTAATCATCATTCACGTAATAATCAAATCCTAATTACCATACTCTAGACGAATTCCTAATTAAATACATGTAAAAATATTACATAAATAGCCAAACTTTATTCTTACAAATAATAACACAGTGCATTACATGTCCTACAACCTATGACTAGTCTATAGTTAATGAACCCCATACAGAAAGGAGTTAATGAGTTCGTGTGACAAAGTTCGCAAATCTTAATATGTAATATCTTTCTCTAGTTCCATTATAAGACTTATAGGAGACAAAGTCCTAATCAAGTCCCTTCTTCAAGTCTCTTTAATAAAAATCAGCACTAAAGCATTATAAGACTTCTCGTTAGACGATTCTTTATTACAGAGCTTTCTTAATAGTTCGCCTGTAGGTTGAGGTAATGTTGCAAGTAAAGTCATATACTTTACTTCAACGTCTGCATAAGCTAGACAACCTCTGAAGTATAATTCTTGCATCATGTTATTGACTAAAATAACATGCTGTGTTAGATCTTCACCAGGCATTAAATGCATGTTGACTAATTGTACATACATGTGACTAACACGTCTCTTATGTGCCTCAACTCAAATAAGCTTGGGTGTCCTCTTAATAATAGGCATCTTCCTTAAAAACAAATTTTCAAGAATCAGAAGAGTGTATAAACTAAATAAATTATTTTATCTAACACATAGCAAACTCATGCTCATAAAATAAAATTTAATTTAATTCTATTAACAATTTGTAATTGGAACTAACCAGATTATGCTATTAATGTTTAAACAATTAGAAACTTATTTCTAATCTAATCATATTCAAACACTAATAATTTGAGTTGAATTAGAAACTTATTTCTAATTTAAACTATAATTGAACTAATCAATTTTATAAGTTTGGTTTAATTAGAAACAAATTTCTAATGAATTTTTTTTAAAAAAAAGTTCAACTAAACAAATTAGTTTGATTTTAATTAGAAAACTATTTTTTATTTTTTATTTTAATTAGAAAAGTAATGTCTAATTTTTAATCTAATAAAAAACATATTGCTAATTTTTATTTTAATTAGAAAACTAATTTCTAATTTTTTTTAAAATCTAATTAGAAAACTAATTCTTACTTTTATTTTATTTTAATTTATCTAGATAAATTAATTTACATAAATTAGAAAACTGGTTTCTAATTATGTAACTAAACTAATTAGTTTACATTAATTAAAAATCCATTTCATAATTAAATGATTAAGGCCTTAAGCCTTTTTAGTTAAACCCAAATTTAAACCAACAAAATAAGTTTAACTTAGGTCCATCTTTTAGTCTAAAAAACAAAAAACTAGGCCTTGAGCCTTATCCAAACCTAAACTTCTAGTTCAAATAAAATAGCTCAAAGCCATTTAGTTAAGGGCTCAGAGAACCAGGCCTAAGTGCAAACAAAAAACTGGCCTTCTTTACTAGCCCAAATAACTTATAAATAGCCTATAAGTTTATGAAGACATTAGATCACAAAGCCCAAAACCATAGTCACATTTGGATCAAAACAAAACTATAAAAAAAAACCATAACCCATCTCTGCAAAAGCCACAAGTTAATCACTTAACATAATAATGTTTCAAGTTTGAAAACAAAAAACGAGAAAACCACTGGACATCCAAATCCATAACCCATTAAAACGTCACCAAGCATTATCACGTTTGTAGTTTGAAAAACAAAACACATTAACAACCATTGAACATATCAACACTGCACCATCGTCGTTCCTCTTCTTAGACTTTCGTTTTTCAGTTTTTTTAACCATCAATGGTCTCTAAACCATTAACTATGCATTCCAAATCATAACCCATTAAAATATCATTGAATTCAACTGAAATTCCAAATACAACGTAGATACTTATTTGACAAAAAAAATTACAGTATCATATAAACAGAAATATAGGATATCCAAGTGCATGATAATGATATTCATGAAATTATCATAACTTATCTAAACAACAATTAAAAGATAATAGCATACATAATCAACCTTGCTTTGATACCAATGTTAGAAAAAACTTAAGATAAGATATAATTACATAGATTATAACAACATGATCTTTGTATATGCATAAAATAAACAACAATCAAGTACTTGGATTGAAGTAGAATTCCACTGATTAAAGAACTTGTGAATCATTTCTTTGCATAGAGTTATTGTTTTATTAAATTAATGGATGAGACACGTCTCATCATTTTGGAAGTTAAATACTCAAAAGAATAACTATCCTTAGTAGTTATTTAAATGGCCATAAAACCCCTCATGGGTATATATGTCATTGATCAATATTACTAAAAAGGATTCAAATAGACGATTTCTTCATTAACCATAAGCTAATTAAAATTATAAAAAATCATATTTATATTGTATATCATTTATTATATATAATGACATTTTGATAATTTTTGGTCACTAAAGACTTCAAAAGTGCCATGTAATCAAGTTCTTATTTCACTTCTAACATAAAAGTTATGTTGTCTAGATGTTAACCATTTTTTCATAGAAGTAGTGAAGAAAGAAGAGTTGATTAAAAACCAGTTTCCTCCTTCCGAATGAAGAAGCAACCTGAAGGACTAGCACTAGGAAGTACAGGTAGTCTCATTAGACTCTCGCACCTTCTTCCACGCTCAAAATTCATATATAAGAATTTATGTTTAAATTCACAAATCCAGGGCAAACATAGTTGATACTCAAATTATGATACTTCTTGGTCACAATCCTCGTACATGCATTCACTGCCGTTTTAAAGAAAACATGTGCAGGCAAGAACGTAGGCCACCCTTTTGTTAAGTTAGACTAATATCACATAAGATTTCTAGGAAACATATTAAATTGATGTCAATACCATGATATCACAATGCAAAAAATTGCAAGAGTAAAGTTAAATAGTACATTACTTTAAAAAATCGATCAACTAAATTTAATCTATTAAAAATAAATAAAAGACTTCAATAAAAGATGTTTTCTACAGTATGATAATAATAATTATTAGAAGAAGATAATAGTATGATTTTTCTTTTCAATATCTAATGAAAAAGAGATCATATATATATATATATATATTTCTAATTCATGTTTGTAGGTATATGATGTCAAATTTGGATTCAACATTAAGTTAAATTTTGAAAAGTTCAAAATAGTTATATCTAAATAGAAATTATACATTAACAATATTGAATCACTTTGATAAGACCGATGTAATGAGTTATATTTAGATTTCTTAGTTGTCTATAACAAATTTGATTCTTTAGTAACTGAATTCACATTTAAATTCCATAACAGTATGTAACTGCACAAGGAATTTGACAATATGTAATATTGTGTTATGCAATGTTTACTTCATTATATCTATGTTCTAATACAACTTATCTTTCACAGTTCCATTCAACTTGATTAAAATGATTCCATATAAGATGTTAAATAGTATGACTCTAAAAGAGTCGAAGTTAATGATTTTGAGATGTGATATGTAGTTGAAATATATGTTATCTAACAAGTTTAGAACTAAATTGGATAAAAAGATATTATGAGATATCCAAAAATTGGATATAATCTTACAAACTCTAGAAAAAAAAAGTTTGATTTAATAAGTACTTATAAGGAAAATAATCATCAAGATAAGTAATGAGAGTAAGATGAAGTTTGAAATAATTCAAATCTTATAATAATATATCTAAATCGATATAAAACCTTTGTACAATGCATATGATGTATACTTAAATGATTGATAGACATTGAATAGATTAACTTTTGTTAACGTTACAAATGCTACTCCTCATGACTATCACAATAGTACAAAAACCAACTTAAAACTCCCCTTAGCACACTCCCACGTACGTCCAGAAGATAGCTATAGATTTTTTAAAGAAAACTCTAGATCCAATTTTGTCTAGAGGAAGAAGAAGACTCTGCTATGTTTTAAGTTAAAATTAAGATGCGTCAATCTGCTATTACCACGTCATCTTTAGGTCCTTTTACCACGTCATCATCAAGGTCCCATTACCACATCAACTCCTAAATCCTAGAGGCTTTACCACATCATCTTTAGGTCCTGCCACCACATCATCATCAGGGTCCTGCCATCATATTAGCATTGCCACGTCAACTCCTAAACCCTAGAGGCTTTACCACATTATCTTTAAGCCCTACTCTTACTACATCATCATGGCTCCATTACTACGGTAGCACTGCCATGTTAGAAATGTCACATCACTTTTGGGTCCTATTGCCACATTAGCCTTAAGTCCTACGAACACATCATACTTACATCATCGCCATGTCATCTCTACATCAGCACCATTACACCATTGATCCATCCAAATAATTTGGTTTGAATCCCTTTAACAAACTTTTGACTAATTGGTTCGTATATTTTCTTGTTTTTTGTTAATCTAGACTAATTCGCAAGGATTGAAAGAACTTTAAACTCATTTTTTAGGCCAAATTAATCAAATTCCAACTCTAAATACATGTTCATTATAATCACATAGATTATAACAACATGATCTTTGTATATGCATAATATAAACAATAATCAAGTACTTGGATTGAAGTAGAATTCCATCGATTAAAGAACTTGTGAATCGTTTTTTTTTTTCATAGAGTTATTGTTTTGTTAAATTAATGGATGAGACACATCTCATCATTTTGGAAGTTAAATATTCAAACGAATAACTATCCTTAGTAGTTATTTAAATGACCATAAAACCCCTCATGGGTGTATATGTCATTCATCAATATTAATAAAAAAGATTCAAATGGATGATTTATTCACTAACCATCAACTAATTAAAATTATAAAAACAATCATATTTATATTGTATATCATTTAGTATATATAATGACATTTTGATAATTTTTGGTCACTAGAGACTTTAAAAGTGTCATGTAATTAGGTTCTTATTTCACTTCCAATATAAAAGTTATGTTGTCTAGATGTTAACTATTTTTTCATAGAAGTAGTGAAGAAAGAAGAGTTGATTAAAAACTAGTTTCCTCCTTCCGAACGAAGAAGCAACCTGAAGGACTAGCACTAGGAAGTACAGGTAGTCTCACTAGACTCTCGCACCTTTTTCCATGCTTAAAATTCATGTATGAGAATTTATGTTTATATTCATAAATCCAGGGCAGACATAGTTGATACACAAGTTCAAATGCTGATACTTCTTGGCCACAATCCCCGTACATGCATTCACTACCGTTTTAAAGACAACATGTGCAAGCAAGAACATAGGCCACACTTTGGTTAAGTTAGACTAATATCATATAAGATTTCTAGGAAACATATTAAATTGATGTCAATGCCATGATATCACAATGCAAAAAATTGCAAGAGTAAAGTTAAATGGTGCAGTACTTTAAAAAATCGATCAACTAAATTTAACCTATTAAAAATATAAATAAAGGACTTCAATAAAAGGTTTTTTCTACAGTATGATAATAATAATTATTAGAAGAAGATAATAGTATGACTTTTCTTTTCAATATCTAATGAAATAGAGATCATATATATATATATATATATATATATATTTCTAATTCATGCTTGTAGGTATATGATGTCGAATTTGGATTCAATATTAAGTTAAATTTTGAAAAGTTCAAAATAGTTAGATCTAAATAGAAATTATACATTGACAATATTGAATCACTTTAATAAGATCGATGTAATGAGTTATATTTAGATTTCTTGGTTGTCTATAGCAAATTTGATTCTTTAGTAACTAAATTCACATTTAAATTCCATAACAGTATGTAACTACATGAGGAATTTGACAATATGTAATATTGTGTTATGCAATGTTTACTTCATTATATCTATGCTCTAATACAAATTATCTTTCACAGTTCCATTCAACTTGATTAAAATGATTCCATATAAGATGTGAAATAGTATGACTTTAAAAGAGTTAGATGTGATACATAGTTGAAGTATATGTTATCTAACAAGTTTAGAACTAAATTGGATGATAAGATATTATGAGATATCCAAAAATTGGATATAATCTTACAAACTCTAGAAAAAAAAAGTTTGATTTAATAAGTACTTATAAGGAAAATAATCATCAAGATAAGTAATGAGAGTAAGATGAAGTTTGAAATAATTCAAATCTTATAATAATATATCTAAATCGATATAAAACCTTTGTACAATGCATATGATGTATACTTAAATGATTGATAGACATTGAATAGATTAACTTTTGTTAACGTTACAAATGCTACTCCTCATGACTATCACAATAGTACAAAAACCAACTTAAAACTCCCCTTAGCACACTCCCACGTACGTCCAGAAGATAGCTATAGATTTTTTAAAGAAAACTCTAGATCCAATTTTGTCTAGAGGAAGAAGAAGACTCTGCTATGTTTTAAGTTAAAATTAAGATGCGTCAATCTGCTATTACCACGTCATCTTTAGGTCCTTTTACCACGTCATCATCAAGGTCCCATTACCACATCAACTCCTAAATCCTAGAGGCTTTACCACATCATCTTTAGGTCCTGCCACCACATCATCATCAGGGTCCTGCCATCATATTAGCATTGCCACGTCAACTCCTAAACCCTAGAGGCTTTACCACATTATCTTTAAGCCCTACTCTTACTACATCATCATGGCTCCATTACTACGGTAGCACTGCCATGTTAGAAATGTCACATCACTTTTGGGTCCTATTGCCACATTAGCCTTAAATCCTACAATCACATCATACTTACATCATCGCCATGCCATCTCTACATCAGCACCATTTCATCATTAATCCATCCAAATAATTTGGTTTAAATCCATTTAACAAACATTTGACTAATTGGTTCGCATATTTTCTAGTTTTTTGTTAACCTAGACTAATTCGCAAGGTTTGAAAGTACTTTGAACTCATTTTTTAGGCCAAATTAATCAAATTCCAACTTTAAAGACATGTTCACTATTTTTGCTTGTTTTTAAGTCTTTGTTAAAGATTTTTATCTTTTATAGATTATAGATACTTATAAACTTCACCAATACATTCCTCAACCCATAAATATTTCCTTTGATAGAAGAAATTATGATTTGTGGTATGAAGAAATGTGTAATTTTTTCCTAGGAAGGCTTCTTAGGAATATTGTTACTAGAAAAATACCTAAACCTACACTAAGAACAAATGAAAAAGAAGATGACTTTATCGAATGTCTAGTATCTTAGGATGGTATGGATCACTATATTCCAATGTGGTTTCACAATACCTGTGCCAAAGTAATTAAACTTGATTTCCAACAATTTAATACTACTAAAGAGTTATGTGATTTTTTGAAAGATCGATTTGTTTCAACTAATGATGTTAGTAATTTCAATTTTATAGATGAATTCATCATATGAAACAATAACTTTGACAAACTATCTATATTTATATATCAGAATTACAAGAACTTTGTGATTAATTGGCACTTAAAGATCCTACTTGGCCTAACGCTGAAGCTGCTGCTATTTATGTTGATCTTCGAGATCAAAAGCATATATGGCACCTATCTTTGTTAATGTCTTTATTTTCTATCTTTTTATGTGTTAAATTTCTTTAAATTTGAGGTTTGAAGTTTTACTTAATAGAAATTAATCTTATTTTCTGTCAAGGTATATTTTGGAAGCAAATGGAAAGAATTACAAATATTTTGGGGCAAAAAGAGCTAAAACAGACAGTGGAACTAACTGGATATGGCCTCGTGCAGTAATAATCAGAATTTTGAAGGAAAGAAAAAATATAATAAAAAATACCAAGCTGTCCAAAATGCAGCAGCCCTTCTTAGAAGTCTTGGCAGCAGCTACTTCATTTCAACGACATCTCAATCATGAGTTTTAAAAAGGAAGTAAACGTAACCAAGGCACACAAAAAAAAAAAAGGGTGAGCATGTGAACTAGAGGTTGGACTCTAAGATAACGAAGTATAGGTTGGCCTACAAGGAAGGAAGGTGACAACTTGACCTTAAAAAAAGGAGAAAAATGTCCAGTAGAAAAGGAAGGGGTGGGCGATGGAAAATAGAAGTGAGAACGTCAAAAAAGGAGCAATGAATAGCAGCAGAAATCAAGAAAGAAAATATGTAAAAAAGAAGAGGCGAGTGGATGAAAACATAACCGATAACGTAGACAGCAAACGAAAAGCAAGAAGCAACACATTTCCTCTGAAGAATCTAGTTATTATTTATCAAAAGAAAAATATGCAATTTATCTCATCTCCCGCACTAGTATCACGGATACTAAGACTACTAACACTCATCTGGAGCTCAATGTTTATCTTTTCGCTATTAATGGTACTCTACTCAATGATGGTACTCCTTATCTTTAGTGATTTGGTAGTCTTATATACTTCATTGTCACTCATCTTGATATAGCTTATGTTGTTCGCATAATCAATCAATTCATGCCAACATCTTGAACCACCCACTTCTCCACTATTCTCTGTATCCTTAGATACATCAAAGGTACTCTCTTTCATGGTCTTTACTTTTATCATTCATCTCTATTAGAGTTATGATCATATTTTAATGTTGCTTGGGTTGGAGATCCAACTAATCGATAATCTACTACTAGCTATTGTTCCTTCTTTAGCACATCCCTTATTTCATGATGTAGTAAGAAAAAAACAACTATCTATCAATTTAAAACAGAAGTAGAATATCAAGTTCTTATAGATACAAGCTCAAAACTTCTCTGACTACATTTGTTACCTAAAGATATGAGTGTTTCCTCTTTTTCTATAACTTCTAAACTTTGTGAAATTATAATGCTATACAAATTGTTCATAATGATATCTTCCATGAACATACTAAATATATTGAGATTGATTCCATCTTGTATGACATCATGTTCTAAAGGCACTATTTAACTTATTCCTACTTCATCACAGTCTCAAAATTATGGATATTTTCACAAAATCTCATCCCCCCTTAACGATTTAAAAAACTTGTTTTCAAACTCAAGCTATCCAGTTCCTTACTACCTTGAGTTTGAAGGGGGAGTTAATTTTATAAATGTTACAAAATTATTATGATTGTAATGAATATGATTGTAATAATAGTATACACTTAACTTTGTGTATAACTGTTTTTCATAAGTAACCCTCTTATGTAATGGTTTAAACACACAGAAATACAAATAACGTTTCTTCTTGATTTTTCTTATATTTTTACAACTTTCATGATGAATTTAAAACTTTTATTTTAAAGATGATTGTGGATTTATCATGTTTATAAGAAGTTTAGTGGAGTATAGTTATGCATTTTGTAGGAGTATGTAATAACATACAACTCATTAAGAACAATAATTTACATTTTTTAATTGTTAAAGATATGATAGTCTAAGATCAACTCTTTGGATATGAAAAGGTGACAACATAAAATCGTTTAAGATCAAATCTTAGTTAGATATGAAAAGATGGCAATATAAATTCTAAGAATAAAAGTTTATAGAGATAGATATAGGAGTTGCTTAACTATTTTGATTGAAGTACATAGATAATGTGATAAAAGTGCTTAGTATTTAAGACATCTGATGCTTATGAAGTATTAATCATATATATTTATTCTATGTATGCATTGATTTTTTAGTTCAAGGTTTATATGAATTTTAGTTTCAGTTTGACAAGGAAAAAAGTAAGTATTAATTAAGGTATAATTACTTAGAATGATATTATTTGACTTAGAAATATTCTAATGTAGTATTAGTTACTGATCAAGCCCTAATACATTTTTTTTAGTGGAAATGATTACATAGATCATAAAGTTCTTTAACAAACTAGATGTAGTTTCATGCATTATTATAATAGTAATATACTATAGAACATAAAAGCAATTAGGGATGTAAAAGGAGTTAAGGTCTTATCAATGATCCAAGGATATATTTTGATAATTCTTAGTAATTATAATGATAATTGAGATGAAAGTTTTAAGGTCTAAACAAGTTTTTACTAAAAAGAATATAGTAGAATTCTCTTATTAATCCATTACTTTAGCAGTAGTAGGATCACTATATGATGATATAGTACAAGATATTTAAACGACTAGATTAGTGCAAGTACGAAATTGTTAGTTTATGTCTTATAGCTAATTAGTTAGTTGTAGATTTGTAACATATTTTATTAAAGGGATAACAGTCAGTTAAGTGATTATGTTTTTTAGATTTTTTCAATTAGGTGATCAAGTTTTCAAAATTTTCAATTGAGTGATTAACATTTAAAAAGTTAACCA
>JAOXYD010139892.1:0-10757 GCA_028565735.1 Pinacopodium congolense
GGACCTCCCGTCCGGAACCCATATTATAATCACATTCATATCTCAATCACATTCACATTCATATATACTAACCGTAATTTACTTACATAATCCAATTTCATAATCATACACAAACTCAATTCCATACATAAATACATAATTCATATACATATCCATACTTCAATTTCATACTCCAATAGCAAACAAAAGTGGCATTTTCAAGCCACGGTACAAAGCTAAATATCAAAATCCAAAATTATACATATTACAAAAATATGCAAAAGTCGAACTAATGTCTTGACCGTCTTCCATCCGATCTCCTGCTCGAATACCTGGAGATGGGGATGAAAGGGGGGTGAGCTGAAAAGCTCGTGGATAACATATTTATAAATTGAAAAATAAGCAAAAATCATTTCTCAAAACATTTTCCATTTAGCAAATTTTTCAAAGAACTTATTTCTTAAAACTTTCCACTTTTCAAATCATTCATACTGAATTTCCAAAAATTTCTCGATTACAAAACTCAAATTCTCATTCCTTCAAAATTCTCAAAATTTTCCCAAATCATGCACAATTTCAAAAACATGAATGCATCATATAATTGCATCACAAATATAAACAAAGTCAAAATCACTTAACACATCAAACGGTTTGGGTCGGTCCAAAACGGAACGTACTGCACATTCCCACATAGCGGTCCTGTGCAGCCGTGAACAGAACGTACTACACTTTCCCGCATAGCGGTCCAGTGTAGCCGTGAACTTATGGGAGTCCAAAATCGGAGCTCCAATGCCACTAGCGGGCAGGCTGGCTGATTGAGCCCAAGTTTATCATATAAATTGGCTACACTTTCATAGCTTTTAATGTACTTTTTGACTCTTAATTCGTGATTTTGTGCTTAAATTAGCTCCTTGCGGTGAGCTTATGTTTTATGCAATTTGTTAGTAAAATGGTGCAAATTGACATTAATTGTATTATAATTTTTCTAAGTACAATTGATACTGCAAATTGTTATTTTATATTGCAGGAGAAAAAGGAGTCAAAAGGATAAGAAACTCAACAGGGCGTTAACTAATCACCTCGCCGCGGCATCGCCACGGCGAATCACTCCGCAGCGCATGAAGAAGAACGCACGTCGCGACGTCCAACAATTAACTCGTCGCGGCGAGTGAGCAAGGATAGGCGTCGCGACGAATTTAATTAATTTTAATTACCTCGTCGCGACGAACGAGCAAATTCAACACGTCACGACGAACGAACGAGCAAATTCAACACGGCGCGACGAACGAACGAATACCCGACCCATCTGTCTCACTGTAGCAACCCGGCCCGTGACCCATCCTTTAAATATTGCCGAATTAGGTTAGAAAGGGGGGATCGGCTTCATCTTCGGGACATCGACAGACATTCGGCGGGGAGAGAGAGAGCCGACCGAGAGTAGAGAGAAGAGAGGAGAACCAGTCGCCACCCAGGGTTCCCTTCGGGGTTCCCTGGGACATTGTTTTTACTTTGTTTTTGTTCTTCATTTTCGCAGCCGACGTCTCCCATGGATGTCTTGGATTCGTTGCGAGTTGTAAGGCGTCCAGATGTTATGAGTGACTAGGCATTTTTCTTCTCTTGATGATGCAGTAATGGCTGGAGTTTACCGAGCTTCAAAGGGGAGTAGCTTAATCTATAGTTTTGCTATGATTTATGAATATGCCTTGGTCGAGGGTTTGTAACTTGTAGTGAAGCTATTCGATTATAGCTCAATCAAATGTTGGAACATTTATTATGTTGTTTGGATTAGTAGTTTACATTGTCACGTTTAACTATATTGTTATGAACAGCCGAGTTGGGGTTTATTACTATGTAGTTAGATAAAGCTTGATTAGAGTTTAATTAAGCGGTGAACAATGTAATGTGTTATGGATTTGTTTATGTAGAATTTTGAGCTTAAATATATGAAGTCTCATATATGTCCACTTGTGATCTTGTTGATTCTCTTTTATCTGCCTAGTTGTGTTTGATATTGAGTTGATGCTAGATTGCATTTGACCTATTGCATTGGCAAATTCACCGCACACACTAAGATGTTTTTAACAAGGTTTTAAGCAATGGAGTTCATTGATTAAAACCTTGGACTTAAAGGTTCCTTTAAGGTTCTGAGGCTTAAGAGCACTCAATGGGGTCTTGAGAAAAGGTTATACAAGACCCTGGACTTAAAGAGATCCCTTTAAGGTTTATCCATTCAAACTTAGTGATTTCTAATCCACCGCACACACTAAGATGCGCTTAACGGGATCTTGAGCAATGGAGTTCATTGATCAAGATCCTGGACTTAAAGAATCCTTTAAGATTCTAGGACTCAAGAGCGCCTAATGGGGTTTAGAGAAATGGAGTCGGGAGTGACAGGAGTCCATTGATCAATACCCTGGACTTAAAGATAGTTCTTTAAGGTTTACCATTCACACTTAGTTTTGAACTGTGATAGCCAAAACTCGTTTTCAAGAGAATTTTATCATTTGTTTTAGTATTTTCTTTTTCTATATTCCGAAAAATCCAAAAATACTTTTTACGATGCATTTTAGTTTATTAATGTTTTCCAAATCAAAACCCCCTTTTTCCTTGCTAATTTCACTTGCATTTTATGACATATAGGTTAGCTTAGGTCCATTTCACTAGGTTCCAAGAAGTGAGACGACCCGAGGTTGCATCCTATACTGCAATCCTTGGTATAAATTGTTTTTGACCGGTTTCCAAGGATCGATCTTAGGATCGAACGACGAGCCGCGATCAGAGATACAATCCCTTTTTGGGATACAACACATTATTATCCCTTTTTGGGATACACAAGACTAATACACACTTTTTTTTTTTTTCGAGAACTAATAATAAAACATATACTACTGACATCATCTAAGAATGTATGCAAATGCTCATAACAAAAGGCTCAAGGGGCTAGCAAGGGAAAAGGTGTTTGCGGGTTGGTGTTTGGGAAAAGGGTTGAACGAAAGAACGCCTCTATCATGTCCACAAAAATCTAGTCCATCAAGCTTTGAGTAAAAACTGACACAAGTTCTAGAGAAGTATGAATTAAACAGATGCACACATAAAGATGTAAGAAAAATTTATGGCTCGAATATCCTTCCAACAAGGGTTTGGTCTCAATGCACAATCTCATGGCTTAAAAACTCAAAATGCTACCTTGTTAGCATGCTCCCATTCACTTGTTTTGAAAACTTTCAAAAGATGAACTTTTGCCAAATCCAATTAATCATTAAAAGGATGGAGAGTATTTTCAAAAACTCAAGTGTCAATTTTGAAACTCATAAAGGTTTGCATGCAAAAGTACAAAAGAACAAGTGCAGAAGATGTTTGATTGAGCAAATTTATCAGGAAAAACGGCGGGCCCACAAAATTATGCAAAAAGCTAAGAGGTGAACAATGCAAAATATAAGAGGGAACGAGCTCCCCCACACTTAAACATGGCATTGTCCACAATGGCAAAATGTAGCAACACACAAAAAGAACCGAAAAACACAAGGGCGCAAAAGCAACAAGCTACAAAAGAAAGTAAAATAACTGAACTAACAAATGGAATGAAACCTAACTAAATGTCTCCCCCACACTTGTTCCAAAGAGCACAACAAAGAAAAATATTGCAACGAAGGCATAAATGACGAAAAGATAAACAAGTGGAGGAAAGATGGGACCTGAGAGTTAAGGTGGTTGAGGAGTCCCATGGTAGAGCTTGAGCAGATGTCCATTGACTTTAAAGCGCACGCCGGTTTGTTCCTGCAAAAGTTCTATCATACCAAAATTATGTACCTTGGTCACCACATATGGTCCTTCCCAACGATGATTGAACTTGCCAGGCTTGAATGTGAAACGGGCTTTATATAAAAGCACTTTGTCGCCTTCCTTGAAAGTCTTTCGGAGAATAATCTTGTCATGCATCAGCTTGGTCTTTTCTTTGTAGAGCCGAGAGTGCTCATATGCTTCAAGTCGTAGCTCCTCTAATTCCTGCAGTTGGAGTTTTCTTTCCATTCCCGAAAGGTCAAAATCCATGTTGCATTGTTTTATTGCCCAATAGGCCTTATGCTCTAACTCCACAGGTAAATGACAAGCCTTGCCATAAATTAATCGGTACGGAGACATTCCTATCGGGGATTTATAAGCAGTGCGGTATGCCCACAGTGCTTCCTCTAATCGCAGACTCCAATCCTTCTTAGAGGGTTTAACTATCCTTTCCAAAATGTGCTTAACCTCTCTGTTTGAAACTTCTGCTTGACCATTTGTTTGTGGGTGGTAGGCAGTAGAAACCTTGTGTGTAACTCCAAATTTGGAAAGCAAGTTAGTAATAATCCGGTTGCAAAAATGAGCTCCACGATCGCTCACCACCGCCTTTGGAATTCCGAATCGACAGAAGATATTGGATTTTAGGAATTTAGCGACTGCCTGCGCGTCAGCTTGTCTAGTGGGCACGGCTTCGATCCATTTCGAGACATAGTCAACTCCTAGGAGAATATACACGAACCCAAATGATGGGGGAAATGGTCCCATGAAGTCGATACCCCAAACATCAAAGATTTCGCAAAACAAAACCGGTTGTTGAGGCATCTCATGACGCTTTCCTAATCCTCCGAAACGTTGACACTTATCGCATGCTTGACAAAAATGGAAGGAGTCCCGAAAAAGTGTTTGCCAGTAGAATCCTGAATCCAAAACTTTTCTAGCCGTTCTTCTAGCACTGAAATGTCCCCCACAAACCATGGAGTGGCAAGCCGAAAGTATATCATTGAATTCCTCATCTGGGACACATCGTCGGATCACTTGGTCACTGCATATCTTCCAAAGATGAGGCTCGTCCCATATGTAATGCCGAGCTTCACTCTTCAATTTTTGAGCCTGCCCCCGAGTCATGCAGACAGGGGTCAAATGTGATGTCAAGTAGTTGACAATATGTGCATACCAAGGCTCCTTAAGTACTGCGGCACACAGGACTGAGTCAGGAAAGGAATCACAAGTGAAATCAGGAGGGTCTACGCCTTTAGTATCATGTGGCAATCTGCTCAAATGGTCAGCTACTTGATTTGCTGTACCAGCCCGATCTTTGATCTCAATATCAAACTCTTGAAGAAGCAGAGTCCAACGAATCAATCTGGGTTTGGATTGTGGCTTCGTCAAGAGGTACTTAACAGCTGCGTGATCGGTGAAAATGATAACGTGCGAATGAAGCAGATATTGCCGAAACTTCTCAAGCGCAAAAACCACTGCAAAGAGTTCTTTTTCAGTCGTGGTGTAGTTGGCTTGAGCAGGATCTAATGTCTTGGATGCGTATGCTATGACTCTGGCCAACTTGTCCTCACGCTGTCCTAACATTGCCCCCACGGCATGATTGGAAGCGTCACACGAAAGCTCAAAAGGCAAATGCCAAACAGGAGCAACCAAAATAGGAGGAGAAATGAGTTTGGCTTTTAGGGTATCAAAAGCTTTTTGGCATGAAGCATCAAACTCAAATTTCTCATCCTTCTGCAAGAGTTTAGAGAGGGGAAGGGCGATTTTGCTAAAATCCTTAATGAATCGCCTATAAAATCCCACATGACCCAGGAATGATCGGATGTCACGCACGCAAGCAGGATAAGGCAAGGAAGATATGACCTCGATTTTAGCTTTGTCTACTTCAATCCCTTTTTGCGAAATCAGATGTCCTAACACGATTCCTTCATTGACCATGAAATGGCATTTTTCGAAATTTAAGATTAGGTTCTTTGCTATGCACCTCCTAAGAACTTTGGTTAGGTTGCAAAGACAGGCATCGAATGAGTCACCATGGACGGTGAAATCGTCCATAAAGACTTCCATGCTTTCCTCCAAAAAATCACAAAAAACAGCCATTACGCAACGTTGGAAAGTTCCAGGAGCATTACATAACCCGAAAGGCATCCGTCGATAGGCAAAGGTGCCGAAAGGACAGGTGAAAGTGGTCTTATCTTGGTCCTCGGGTGCAATGGGTACTTGGAAATACCCTGAGAAACCATCTAAGAAACAGTAATGTGATTTCCCGGCTAGTCTCTCTAGCATCTGGTCAATGAATGGCAAGGGGAAGTGGTCCTTTCGAGTGGCGTCATTCAGCTTCCGATAGTCAATACAAACTCGCCACGAATTCTGCACTCTGGTTGGAATGAGCTCTTCCCTCTCATTTTTCACCACAGTTATCCCGCTCTTTTTAGGCACCACGTGAATTGGGCTAACCCACTCACTATCAGAAATAGGATAAATGATTCCAGCGCTCAGCAGCTTAGTGACTTCCTTTTTTACTACATCAAGGATAAGCGGGTTCAATCTTCGCTGGGGTTGCCTAACTGTCTTGGAACCCTCATTCAACAATATCCTATGCGTGCAAAGAGCAGGGCTGATCCCAGGTATGTCGGCCAAAGTCCACCCTATAGCCCGCTTATGCTCCTTCAACACTTTTAAGAGCCTACCTTCTTCAAGTTCAGACAACGAATTTGCGATGATTACAGGAAGTTTCTCATTTGGCTCAAGGAAGGCATATTTCAATGAAGTGGGTAAGGGCTTTAATTCGAGCTCCGGAGGTTGTAAAATTGAAGGAACCAACTTAGGAAGTTCAAGGGAGAACAGGTTTCTGCATTTTTCTGGGCAGTGGAAAGGATTAATCGAAGAATTCTCTAGATCCTCGTCAGAGTCTGAATGAGTGGAAAATACACTAAGCATGTTGACTCCAAGGAGTGAGTAGTCCTCATGGGGGTGCTTCATTGCTTCGTACATGCTGAAGCTTATGGATTGATCACCCACCTCCATGGTTATCTTTCCTTCCATCATATTGATATTTGTACCTGCTGTCCTAAGGAAGGGTCGTCCAAGGATAAGAGAAGTGTCCTGCACTACTTCAGTAGTCATGTCAAGAACGTAGAAATCGGCGGGGAACACTAAACTTTTCACTTGGACCAGAATGTCCTCGATGATGCCCACAGGATGCCGGAAAGATCTGTCGGCCAATTGCAACACTACCGAAGTAGGTTTTATACTCTTTACTCCCAGGGCCTCGTAAACAGATTTCGGCATTACATTGATCGCCGCTCCCAAATCCAGCAATGCCCTTCCAATTGTCACTTTTCCTATCACACAAGGAATAGTGAACGATCCAGGGTCCTGACACTTGACTGGAATTTGGGGCTTGAACAAAGCCGAAACGTTGGAGCTCACTTGGACACGTTCATTAGGCCTAAATTTCCGTTTGTTCGTGCACAAGTCTTTCAGGTACTTGGCGTAGGCCGGCACTCTTTTCACTAAGTCCAATAGGGGCACATTTACTTCAACCTTTCCAAACAGGTCAATGATTTCTTTTTCATGTTGAAGTTCTTTCACTTTTTTGCTCATAAGGTAAGAGTTTGGAAAGGGAAGATCTTTCAAATTCACTTCCCTACTGGCCACTTCTTGTCCACTAGATTTTTCCTTTGCAGCACTTTTTCCTGGACTGCTTGCTTGTTGTATTGATTCCTCAATATTTGCTTTCTTCTTTTCTTTCAGCAATCTCTCTTCATGCTCACTCTCTGATCTTACATCCTTCTTTTCTCTCACTTGAGGCGCTTCTTCAACCTCAATCTCTTCATCACACTCTTCTTCGGCAGGAATGCTAAACTGCACTTGCTTACCACTTCTCAAAGCAATAGCATTCAGACTCTTTGGATTGATCACGGTGTTTGAGGGAATTGTCCCGCTGCTTCTAGCTTGATTGTCACTCAAGTTGTTGGACAGCTGAGTGACATAGGAGTTCAGATTTTCTGCCTTCGTCTCCCATTGTTCCATACGTTTTTCTAAGGCAGAAAAGCGAGCAGCATTCTTCGCGGAGTCCTGTTGGATGAGATTGGCTATGGCATTGAATTGATTTGCAGTTGAATTCCTCTCTTCCTTCATGAGAGTCATCATGCCATGCAGCAGTTGATTGGTGTCTTCTTTAGGTGGCTGTGGTTGCACCGTTAATGCTTGTTGATCTGGAAACTGGGTTGTTGACGGTCCAGCTCCACTTCCTTGTTGAAATCTGTTCGGCGCTCTTCCCTCGTTGTTCCTCCAACTAAAGTTAGGATGTGATCTCCATCCTTCATTATAGGTGTTGGAGTAAGGGTCCCACTTCGGATTTTGTCTTCCCGGGTATACTGCAGAGACTTCCTCGTACCTACCGGGACAGACACTAGAGATGTGCATCACCGAGCCACAAGATTCGCAACTAGGTGCGGCTAGTTCAGTGGAGGACGATGGGCGGTGCACATTCAGATTCTTCAGCTCAGCCGAAATAGAGGATAACTGCGAGGTTATCCTATGTTCTAGGGAATCCACCTTCGATTCCAGGCTTTCCATCCTTTTTGTCTGAGCCGACATGGCTCCCACTTCGTGCACGTTCCTGGAATCACGAACACTATACTGCTGATGGTTAAAGGCCATCCTCTTGATCAGGGCCCATGCTTCCGGAGCAGTAAGGTCAATCAAAGAACCTCCGGAAGCAGCATCCAACATTCCCTTCTCTTGGTTCTTCACCCCATCATAAAAATACTGAACCAGTTGTTCATCAGGGATCTGATGATGGGGGCACCGAGACAACAGATCTTGGAATCTGTTCCAAAAGTCGTACAAGGACTCGTCGTAGTCTTGTTTCGCCGAATAAATTTCTTTCCTCATCGACGAAGTCCTCGAGGCTGGAAAATATTTTTCCAGGAAAGCTTTTCTCAAGTTGGCCCAACTGTGATAGGCATTGGCGACATGCCTTGGGAGGCTCATATACCACTCCCGGGCCTTTCCTTCAAGGGATAAGTGAAACACCTTCCACAGCACGTGATCTAGGGGCGCTCCTACGGGTTTCATGCTTTGACAAATCATTGTCAGCGCTTGTAAGTGCATGTAGGGATCTTCTCCCGCCAAACCATGAAATTTGGGGAGAGAATTGATCAGTAACCCTTTAACTTCGAAATTGACATCGAAGTTTGGGCAGGCTGCGGTGAAAGGGTCATAGTTGACGTCCGAGGTCGTAGCTTCTCTGATTGTTCTACGCCTATTATTCCCTATGTTCTCATCAACTCTTTCCTGGTCACCATTTAATCCATTATCTCCGTTCCTAGGGTGGTGACCGGGAAATTCGGGACGCTCAGCCATTTCAGCTTCTAAAGGTTCAAGTGTGCTAAGTCTTGTTTGCTCTCTTTTGTTTTTCCGAATTTGCCTAAGGTGTCGCTCAATTTCGGGTTGAAAATGAACTAACCTAAGTCTACGGGGCATGCACAAAAGAAGTTCTCCTAAATTAGCTCACTCAAAACGACAGCAGATTAAATCAAAGCTGAAATTCACACAATTCGCCGCGGCTCGTAAGAATTTGCTGCGGCAAACTGAGCAAAAATGCGAATTTTCGCCGCGGCTCGTAAGAACTTGCTGCGGCGAAACTGGAAAAATCAATTCTTGCCTCGGCGAAGGATGATCCGCCGCAGCCAAGAATCGCACACAGAAACAGAAAAGAAATTTACCAACAATTGAAACACAATAAACAAAATTAAACACAACAAACACTTAGAAGCAGAACAGAATTTAATCTAACAAAGCAGAATTAACAATCAGAACACTTAAGCAAAATGAAATTAAACAAAAATTATGCAATGCAAAACAGAATGCAAACAACAAAAATTAAAATGAAATTCAAACACTAAGACACTTGGCTAACCTAGAAAACCAATTAATTTGGTTCCCCGGCAACGGCGCCAATTTGATCGTCGGCTTATCGTTCAATTTAGAAATTGATCCTCGGAAACCGGTCAAATAAAATTTGTACCAAGGATTGCAATACAGGATGCAACCTCGGGTCGACTCTCAAGGAACCAGTGCACCAATTGATTCTAAGACTAGCCTAATGTTTGAATAATGCATGCAATTAAAGCAATAAAAAGGGGGTTTTGGATTTGATTAACTAAAATTAAACTAAGTCAAAGCAAGAATAAATGTTTTTGGGATTTTTAAAAGAAAGCAATTGAAAATAATTGGGACTGAAAACAATTAATTAAGACTCTCCTGAAAATGTGGCTCGGGTCATCATCGTTCGAAATAATGTTAGGGTTTGAAATCCACTAAGTTTCGAAAATTAAACCTTAACAACTCGTTAAGTCCAAGAATTCAATTAATCAACTCGATTAATTGAATCTTGTTAAAACCCTTAGTGTATGCTATGAATGATTAATGCAATAAATCAATCGAATAAAAACATAATCAACTTAACCCAACACAACTAGGCAGATTAAATTAATTAATGCAATCATTCAACTGATATACATGAACTCCATGTATTTAGGCACAGCATTCAACAATAATCAATCCATAACACAAATCAAAGTTTAACATCCTACTAAACTATAGCAAGATTCATTCGGTTATACATTATAATCTCCAACTCGGAGTTGTTACAAATCCATAACCGAAATCTAAAACAATGGTTGATTACCCCTTGAAGCTTGTGGAACTCTGACCCGGTGCTACATTTCCAGAAGACTACTGGTTTAGCCGCTCATGACTCCGGCCGACTCCATCACTGCTGGAGAATCACCGATACTCATGATCAGACGACGAACTGTTGAAGATGAAGACAGCGAACGCGGAAGACTGGAGATGAAAAAGATGAAGGCGGCGAACGTTGTCTGTGGCTAAACCTGCAACACAGAATGAAAACCTATTAGACGAACGGAGAAGACGAAGAAGGAAAGATTCGAAGTGCGGCCGTCCTCTCATTTGCCCTAAATGGC
>JAOXYD010139903.1:0-10756 GCA_028565735.1 Pinacopodium congolense
GTGGGATCGATATCAATTATACTATAAGTTGCGATCTGTATACTTGCAGTGTAGTTAAAACTAGCAAACAAGTTTTTTGTTAAAAGAGAGGAGTTCTAATGGTTTAGATTAAGTTAAGGTATAGTCGATTAATTTGGAAGCAAACATGGATAGAGGTTAGACCAAGAGGATATTTGACAATGGGAGACTTGTCAAGATTTTCACTTTAAGGGACTAAATAGATTGCATATGGATGAAATAAAGCCCCAGATAATACAAATTCTCCATAACTATCTCCAGAACTACTTATAGTTTTATAGGTTGACAAATGAGGACTTGAATGCACACATTATGAATTTTTAAAGATTTCTAACACTTTCAAGCTTAATGAAATCTCAAAAAGAGTGGTTCAACTCTAACTATTTCTATTTATATTTATAAGTAAAGCCAATTTAGGGCTCAAGTCTAACCCTCCAGGTTTTATCACCTTATGGAACTAGTTAGTTGAACAAATTTTTACAAGATACTTTCTACCATCTAGACTTGCAAAGCTCTACAATGACATTGTATCCTTCCAACAATAGGATCAGGAAACTCTATATGCTATATAAGAGAGATGGAAGGAGATGTTGAGAGAATGCCCTTATCATGACTTTAACCTAGGGATGTTAATGCAAACATTCCATGGTGATTTAAGTTATATCATTAAACAATTTATAAACACATTCTCTAGAGAGATTACAAGTTTCAAGATGTTAGGGCATCCTTAAGATCTTATAGAAAATATTGCCACAAATAACTATCAATGGGGCATTGCATGCTAAAAGGCCAAGATAAGTGGAGGAGTTCACGATATTAATGCAATCACATCATTGGAAGTTATGGTAGATTCCCTTATTAGGAAGCTAGATTGTATGAAAGTCACTTCTACATGAACTCAAGCTATAAGCTATTATTTCTATAAGGTAGGGCACCCTAACCATGAATGTTAGCATCATGAGTTGGAGGGCAAGTTAGATAGTTTTTCCCAAGAAAAAGAATTCATACAATAACACCTAAAATTCACCCTAATTTTTCATTGTCAAGTCAAGGACAATAGAGATAAAGTTATCCACCAGGTTTTCAACCCTAGCAATAGTCTAAATGGATGAATTTGGATAAACTTCTAACCAAATACATTATTATTTTATATACCCACTTCCAAAACATCAAGGCATTAATTAAAACTTTAGAGGATTGGGTGGGACAATTGGCGAAAAGTGTATTAAATAGGCCACCAGGTACCTTATTAGAAAACAAAAAGAAGAATCTTAGGAAGTAAGTACATGCGGTACCTATAAGAAAGAATGGAAAGTCTTTATTTGGAGAAGAAAAGCTGATAAGGTTAAGTATAAGAAAGATAATCAAGAAGAATGAGCTAGAGAGGAGAAGAAATAAAAAAAGAATAAAGAGAAGAAGAAGAAGAAGAAGAAAGAGGTTAAAGAGTACAGGCCACAACTTCGATACCCAGGCAAGATATACAAGGATAAGCAATAGGAGTATACAGGTAAACTTGTAGACCTTAACAAGAAACTACATATTAAGACACCTCTTATTGAATCTCTTTTGTAGGTACCAAAGCGTGTAAATTTAGTGGTGAATCTCCTATTAATAAAGAAGAGGTTGAAGGATTATTTAAGGATGTTGATGAGTAGGGAACTCGTAGTTGTTTTCTCAGGCAAACAACCACAGAAGTTAAAAGATTCAAGGAGTTTTTCAATTCCTTACACCTCTAGTAGTATGCATTTGAATGGCATACTACCCGATTTAAGAGTGAGTATAAATCTAGTGTCTCACAATTTTTTTTAAGAATTAGGAGTTGACATCACAAAACCTACTAGGATAAGCATTCAATTAGTTGACATATCCATAAAATATCCTATGGGAATTTTAAAGAACGTGCTAGAAAAAGTTAATAATTTTATATTTATTATATATTTTCTAATCTTGGAAATAGAGGATGAATATGAGATACTTTAATCCTAGGTAGTCCATTCCTAGTAACATCTGGAGCTTTAAAAATGTGAAAGAAAATAAACAAACTTTTAGAATTGAGGATGAATCTATTACTTTTCCAACTTTGACTTAGGGGCACTCAAGCACCTCAAGGTGAGCAAGACACGAGTAACAAGATGGAAGAGGATGATATGAGGACACTAAGTTAGGGCCACTACAAGCATAGACTCCTAATTGGCTATATGGATGGATCAACTTAGAGCCAAGGTGGATCCCATGCATGTTGAGATGAGAACATTCATTTTTAAGTCTAATGCTAGATGGTTATAATAACAAAAATCCAATAATCAAGATGGGAGGAGCAGTGGAGACATTAGCTAGATAGATAGGAGGAGGGTTAGAGATAGCAACAAGAAAAATGGGAGGAGCAGTAGGCTATGTGAAGAGAGTTTATGCAATATCATTGCCATCAACTCCCTCTAGTTCATGATTAAGTCACCTATTTGTATATTATTGTGACAGCTTATTTGATTTTCTTTTCTTTTATTTCTTTGCATTGTATTTTATTTATTTTTATTTTTATTTAATTATAGATGTTTGAACATTTACATTTTAAAGATTTCCTTAAACATTTTTTCTATTTTATCCTTATGATATTTTATCATTCTTGATCTAAACTTTAGGACAAAGTTTATACTTAATTATGATATTCAGGAATGGAAGAAGCTTCAATTTTTCTTCTCTAGGAACTTAAATCACATGGAAAGTATTTTATAAAAAATGTTTACACTTGGAACACAACATTTAGGGGAGTACTATTCTATTTTACTCGAAACTTATTATGCTTTATTTTGATTTTTGACCCTCAAATTTAGGACAATTTGACTTAACTTTGGCTGGGAAGATGAACATATTATATATGTCCTACATAATTGAATTATTAGGAATTCAAGAGCGATTTCTTAGATATTTCATTTTGAAATGATTTTGATTATTATATGAATGTTCATTATTGGTATTTCAATGCAATTAATTTTTTTGATTTAGTGAACATGGAACAACTTTAGATTGATTTCTAACCCTATAGCTTTTCTTTTAAATCTTTGAGAGAACTAGATGTGTCTAAGACTCTTCTATTCAATATTAGGTTTTTACGGACATTTTATATGGATTGTTATATGAATTCAAAATAGGGTGTAATATGTCTTTAAAAATGTGTTTCTTAAATAAAAGGGCATAAATTTTTCACTCTATTGGCTTAGTATCAATAAAAGAGTCAAAGTTTATGAGTAGTTCTAGTACGTATTTGAGAGGGTGACCAAACTTAATAAATTTGATGTTCATGACAAGGTGTTCACCTTTGTATCAAAAGGCTAATTGACATCTCAAATAGGCTAAAAAGATATCCTAGTTAACTAATCAAAGGTCATTTATGATAAGATATTTGCCTTCACGTCAAAATAATATGTGATCTTTACATAAATGATCCAAGTTAAATTTGAATTTTTTTTTTGTTTTGGTTAAAACACCCTTGAGTTAATTTCTAGGATGATCTATATGAAATCATATAGAAAGGGTTGCTTATTACTAACTGTGTATTTGTATGTGAAATTTTTTTTATCATGATAGAATTGTGGCATGTAAACTATATAAATTACATTGATTTGAAATTTTTTTATTACCTTGATAGCTTTAAACTTTTAATTAGAATTGTTTTGAGTGGAGTTTGTAAGTTTTTGTTTGAAGACAAACACAGTTCAAGTGTAAGGGTATTTAACAGTACTCATTCTATACACATTTTAGCCATGTTTTCTTAGCCATAATCCTTGGTTTGAGGGTACCTTTCATGTGAATTCGATTTTTATTTGCTTAAATCTTAAATATAATATTACCTATGATCATTTTGGTAAAAATGTATGTTTTATAGGTCTTAGTGATTAATTTGATGCATATGTGAAGCTAGATTAGTTAGGGAATCAAAGAAGAAGAAAAGCTTTAAATTAGTGAATTATGTATCTTAATTCATGGTCATAGCACAAGTCATGGGAATCTCAAAGAAAAGGAACTAAAGGAGTAATGTGAGCAAGAGATGTCATGGTTAGGGTCAAAAGCCGTGAATTTTTGTAAACAAAAATCATGAATTATCCTACATCTATAAGCCAAGCCATGGGATAGTTGACCTCCACTTTTATTTAAGGGAAAACTTAAGTCTTTTTTAGAACTTTTGATCTTTAGATGACCTATAGTTGTCTCTAAGACACCAAAGGAGAGTTCCAAGCCATCTTTTATGGATTTTGACGTAGATAAAAGGAGGAGAATTGAATCTTACATTAAGGAATTGAAGATCCAGATTGACTTCTAGAAAGAGTCATAAAAGGAGTCAAGGATTATAGCACTATGAGAATGAGCTCTCCAATATGTTATTATTTTATAACTGTATTTGTTTCTATTAATATGTTTTAGAACTAAATTCTTGTAGGATTTAGACATTTATGGTTTGGTCCACCTTTACATTTAAAAGGTAGGCTTAAAGTTCAAGAAACTTAACCTAATAATTCCAATTTTCCTATTAAAAACCTTAAGATTAAGCAGCAAATGATCATGTATTGATTTAAATACTGATATTTATCACTTTTTTCAATGATTAAGGTTGTTGGTTACATTTCCTTAAGCATCTGTTACTTTATCTTAAGTGATCAAGATAAGACAAACTTTAACCATTCAAAATTTTACCTTTATCTTAAGTGATCAAGCTAAGACAAGCTTTAAGCATTCAAAATAAGCAAATGCAATCTCCAATCACTTACAAGCATGTTCATAACATATTAAAATCATTTAGTAACCATTCGTTAGCCAAAAAGTAACTATGACACTAATTTGAATTAAGAAACACATCATATTCATCATAAAAATCATATATTCAAATATTGAGAACAAAGAGTGGATTTCAATAGATAAACAAGTTTAGAAAGCACAAAATCTTTCTAAAAAGTGTTTTCAAATCTAAATCAAGTGTTTAAACTATTATAATCTTCAAAGACAATATGAAGTCTGCAAAACAAAACCAAAAGAATGAATAACACAAGAAAATTTGATAGAATTTGAAATCTTACTCTAAAAATATGTTTCTCTTTATTCTCTTCTAAAAATGGCTTCAAATGATCACTATATATGTCTGCTATAAGTTGGAAGCAAGTTGCACAAGTTATAGCTAAAGGGAGGAGGACATCAAGTTAAAAAATTTGTGGTAAGTACTTAAACGACACTAAAAAATGACTTTAATGGCATCGTTGTTCATACATAAGTTACGCTTAGTTTAGACCATTGTTTTACTCCTAATTTCATAATTTTCTATAGATTTATCCAAATGTTCCATCTTTGCAGCTTTAAACTGTAATATAAACATGTATAAAGATAATTCACACAATTTAACATCAAATGAGGAGTAATATGCTTTAAAAAAAATTAAAAAACACATTAAAATAAGAGCCTAACACATAGATCACAATAGTTCTTTTAATTTAGGTGTTAGTTGAGGAAAAAAAATTTATTAATCAATCAAAGTGATAGGAATTGCATAACTAAAGAGATAATGATTCACTTTAAAGATCCTATAGCTTAAGTAAATATAAAGAAACAATTGAATTGAAGAAGAATAAAAAACATGAATATATCTTAGGGGGCTAATCATCTAGGACCTAACTTATTTAATAGCATCTTAATATGGTGAATTTACTTGCTTTGTATTGGTAGTTAGTTATTTAGTTTACTTTATTTAATTTTCAATTACTTAACTTGGATAGTTTAGATAGTAAGGAGAAGGAAATTACTAATATTCCATTACAATCCTTATGGGATGACAATCCTAAATTTTATTTGCTATACTATAACACAATAGGTATACTTACCTACTTGGGGTCATGATATCATTAAATTAAAGTTTTTGAATTTTATTTCATTTAAAATTTTAGGACTATAAAGACCTTATTAGGAGCACCGGTAGATATGTAAAAGGCTAAGAACAAAAACTAGTAACTGAAGCCTTCTCCTATATCAAAGTGCCTTGTTGCACCAATTATTCAACCTTTTGAAAATGGAATCAATAAGAGGGTAACAATCAAAATAAGTGAGTTTCTTATACTAATAACAACTTATAAGTATTTAAAAGGAAGCTACATAAAAGTTGGAGATCCTTAGAGATTGATATACTCTCTGTATTAGCATTAGCACTTACAAATAGACAAAAGAAACTTTTCTCTAGATTGAAATAAAATCTAAAGGTGGATTTAAAAAGTTCCAATGATTTGAACAGTAAGTTAATAGAAGTAGAAGTTACACCACAAAATAGCAACAAGTCATTTACAAAGGAGAGGATGAAGATACTTCATTTTTTGCATCTATAATGATATTTGACATCTAACTCCTTAGAAATGTTGAACTTTGTTATATCGATGTACATTCCCATACTTATGGAAAACAAATAAGGAGATAAAGGGTCATCTTGCCTTAGTCCTTTTATAGCTTCAAACAATCTATTTAGTTCCTTATTTTTCAAATTAAAAATGAGATAGTGGTCATGCACTTTCTTATCCAGGTTATGAATCTGTATAGAAATCCAACCATCTATAGAGAATTGAGTAAAAAATTCTAGCTCAAAGAATTCAAAGCTTTGGTGAAGTATATCTTTAAAGCGTAGCTCCTTATTGTCTTCTTTAAATGGTAACTCTTAAGTAGATCCTAATAAATCATGATTTTGTCCCCACTACTTCTTTTAGGGACATAAAAACTTTAACAAGAATTTATGAGCATTGGAATCTCTTTCTTGAGCCTATTAACAAAATCTTGGACATTATTTTATAAACTACATTATAGCATACAATGGATCTCTAACCATGCATCTAAAATAGTTAGCCGCTTTATGTGTAAGGCAAATGTGGGCATTATTCAATTCAATAAGTATCTTGCCACTATAGAAGAATTTCATCACTAATTTAATGACCATATCTCTAGTGAGTCTCCATGTGCTTCGAAAAAATTACATTGAAGTCTTCCAATCCAGGTGCCTTATCAAGGTGAAGACTAAACACAGTTTCCTTAATTTCATCTAGAGTAGCCTCTTTGTCTAGCTCAAGTGAAAATTCACTAAGAAAGGTGTTTCCTAGTTATTATTTTAGATAATTAGGAAGAAGGTTTACAACTAGATCAGTACCGAGGATCTTTTTAAAATGTTTATAAGCTAAATCCTTTAGACCTTCTTGGTCTATGATTTCCTTTCCTTTAACATCACAAAGAGGTATAATCTTATACTTACCTCTTCTACCCTAGATAGCTTTATAAAAGAATTTTGTATTCTTGTCTCCATTTTCTGTTTCTATCATGAATGAAAATTTTCTAGTACCCAAATATAGTTTCTTAAGGTAGAGGCTTCATAGATTTTAAGAGCAAGATGTGTCAGATGCAACGCCAGTGAACCCTAACACCTAGTAAGTTTATCAAAAGCCTCAATCTTCTCCATATTCATAGTTTTATTAGTAATTTTCTAAACTTGAATAAGTTCTATCTTAATAGCTCTTAACATCTGATAACAAAAAAAGCCTAAGATCTAACAACATTGAAATTTAAACGTTTTAAGACTATTATAAAGTTTTGATGATTTAAGAGAGTATTGAAAATGTTTAATAGGTTTCTCCTTTGACCTTTAGCTACCTTAGCTTGGATGACAATGGGTTTGTGGTCTAACATGAGTTAATTACAAAATTATACAAAACTAAGAGAAAAAGAGGTTATCCATGCAAATTTCACCAAACAACTTTCAAGCTTTTCTTGTATAAACTAACTTCTAGATTACCTGTTATTCTTAGTATAAAAATTGCTAGTGTATCTCAAACCAACTCATTCTAGGTCTTTGGCAAGGTTATACAAATCATCATTTCTATGGTTCAACTTCTACTACATTCCTTGATTTCTTGATGAGAAAAGTTTACAGTTAAAATCCCTACTAAGCATATAATAACTATTAAAATTAGTATTCAAAGATGCAAAATCAGCCCAAAGCTATTTTCTTTTAAAATAAAGGCTAATGGCATAAATAATTGTTAGGGTTAAAGGATTTTGAGATTGTATGAGCATATCATCACAATGAATAAATTAATTTGAAAAACTCCATCCTTACAACTACAATACTAACGGATCAAGAAATATCAAAATAACCCTATGATAATGTGCTCTATAGTTGCTAAGAGGAATCCAATCTTCTTTTAAAAAATAAAGACTTTTTTCAAATTATTCCTTTTTTATTTGATTTTTTACTAAACCAACAAAAATAAGTCTCCTTGGATGAGGAAATCTTGAACTTACCCTCTGTTTAGAAAGAATGTATTAAAACTGTATAATTAATTTGCAAATGAATTCTCTTGTTTGGATAGTTAGGGAAGTGTTTTAGAGATCTACTTAGGTATCAATAGAGAATTGGCATTGTTGGGATGAAATGGCAGTAAGAGGGCGTGAATTAGTGTATCAAACTTTTACTAAAGATTGAGGAAGCTTAAATAGATTAATTTAAACAACCAATCAGATAATATGAATGTAAAACTAAAGATAGATAGAGGAGAGCTTACACTTTAATTTATCCTGGTTTGAAGCTATCACTTGCTCCTAATCCAATCCCCAACACCACTGTTGAGCTTTCATTCTTATAACAATAATCAAAGTTTTAGAAAAAAATCCTTTTTCACAGGCTAAAGGAAAATCTTCTACGTGTTTCTTTTTCTTAGGCTAAAGAATAACCTCACAATCCCTCGATTACATTTGAAAGAGAATCTTCACTTGATAAACATAAGAAGCTTATGAATGAATGAACACAAAAAAATATACTTGATGGCCTTTCTCAAGAGATCATAAACACAACAAATTACTTAAAACCTTTCAAGTAATAAATAGTTGAAAAATGAAAGCTTTGTAAGACTTTAAAATAGTATAATCACTCTTCACTTTCTGTATTTCCACATGTATATTCACACATAATAGTCAGTCCTATTTATACATCTCAGAGTATGAAAGATCCATTAGGCAAACAGTAATATTACCGTTTTTCCAACAGGCTAAATTACTAAATGTTTTACCCGTTGTACAGCGTTACAACTCTCTCGTGACTCTTGAAGTTTCTAAACATTAGGTCGGTCGATCTCTTAGTTCGATAGAGCAATAAGTCTTTGTGACTGTGTTCTATTGACTAATCCATTCATTCGGTCGACCAATAGACTCTTGTCAAGTATTCAGTCAACCTAATAGGTCATTCAATGAACAGACCTTAGAACTAACAGCTAAATAAGTATTAAACACATTTATACATAATTAAACAAACACTGATATACCCAAACAATTCTTTAACTTATCTTTAGTACTTTTATCATATTTTTCTAACCAAAGTAAACATTTATCAAGAGATGCAATCATATTAAGAACACATAATAACTTTTTAATTATGCACCTATATGAATATTCTAAAACATGTATGCATGAACAGTCACATAAAGCCTCTTGAGAATATCAAAGTAAAAGAAACTACAATTTATAATAAGTAAGCCAAAAAAAACTTGTTATAAAAACTTCTTCTTTAGGACTTTAGGTCTTCATGTGATTCTTCAATTTCTTCTCCATGACTCTTTGATCGATCATTCCAACCTATCTTTCAAACATACTTAAAACATATACGTTAGCAACAAAAATTGTTTTGTCATTACCAAAATAAAGTGAAACCACCCTTAGTTCAAAAACCTCCACCTTTTTGGTGATGACAAAACTATGTAATATGATAAACACAATAAAATGAGCATATTAAATAATTTTTCATAAAGTAACAGTTGTCAAAGCATTTACAATCAAATGAAAACAAGTAATAGCTCCCCCTCAATTGTTAGCTCCCCCTTAATTAAACAACATATTTCAAACATATATCAAACAATTATCAATTTGCTTTTATCATATCCTTCTACCCCTTTTTGGAATCACCAAAAGGATATTGACACAAAGCCAAGTATGAAAGAAAGCAGTGCATAAACTAAGGCAAAAAGACATAATATGGAAATCTCAATATCATAAATGATAAAATTTCATACAACCAAATGTAGCATAAGTACAAAAACATAGAAGATAAAACACTAAGTGTTTGAAGGTGGCGGAGGTGGCAATCTGGATAGAATCTCTCATAGTAAGGAGTTGTACTCTTAAAAAAGAGCACTGTGCTCGTCAAGTCGATCCATCAAATGGTCCACCTTGTGACGAAGTAGAGTAAGTGTAGCCTCAACATCATAGGATGTGGTAGTAGCTGTTGGAGAGACTAGCATAGTAATAACATCATCATCAAGGGGTGCAGAGGTAGGCTTAATCAACGAAACCGGATCAGGTATGTCAACATCAAGGGGAGGAAGTGACCGTTATCTCTAATGAGGTCTAGTTATGTGACCACCAACAGTCTAAAAGCCCATGCACTTTATGGATTATTGATCAAAGAAGGATTATTGCTTAAAGTCATCTTCCAGAGGAGGAATATGAAAATGCTGGAAGATGTGGTCAGGAATCAAGGTATAGGGCATATGATGGCTTCTCTTCTTGCTACGAAAAAAATGAATCATATTTTGCAAGATGAAATCTACTAAATGGATCTTTTCACCAAGCATCAAAGTAGACAAAAACTAGAGGTCATAATATCCTAGGTCATTGTAATGACCACTAGTAGATAGGAAGTTGTATTTGATAAAAAGGTGATGAAATTTTGGTATTG
>JAOXYD010139935.1:0-10756 GCA_028565735.1 Pinacopodium congolense
TTGTCTAATGAAAACCTAAGCTACATCAATTAATAAGTAATTATCTAAAACATAATTTAACACTTCAAATAAAAATTTCAGATTTAAAAATTAAACAAGAACTGAAATTTAAATGGATTAAAACTTAGAAACATGCATAGAAATCAACTACCAAACATAGGTGACCAAATACTCCAAGGGTAATTGAAACTATATGGAATAAAACTTTAAACAACTTAATATTTGATCAAGATTAATCTAAATATTAACATTAAATATTTGAAAATAAAACAATGTTCAAAGATCTAGAAATACTTGACTAAACAAAGCTAAACACATGACTAAATAAAACTAACACACTATTATGCAAAGTAAAACCAAAACATTCATATTTGGACTTTGATTTGAATTAACAAGAATTTGACTTTTGAAACTAGTGGGAAATCAACACTAAAACAAGAACAAATATAAGTGAATTAAACTTCCAACTTGCAGCAATGTGAATCACATCCAAGAGAGCAATTCTAAGCCATGAAGTTGAAGACGAAAAAAGCCCACCATGCTTCTCCACTCCACCATCAATTCAGCTCTACCAATTAATTGCTTTAAATGAATTTGTCTTCAACACTTGATATTATTCAGCCAAAATTCACTCTAAACTAAGTGAGGAAGAGGACAAGAGTAGCCTAGTATGCCAAGATAGGGAGAGTTCCACCTTTTGTTGTTAAACACACACCTTTGACTAGTTGTCCCTACCTTTTGCTTCCAATCTCACCAAAATCATCCCCTCCTCTTTTGTTTTGTGTTCAGCCTCCTTAAAACTATATTCAATCGCCACTCCCTTTGTTTAGTCCTCTTATTCTCTACGTTTCTTATACATAAAAAATCCATGCATGCACATCCTTAAATGGTGTTAATTAATAGCTTGCTTTAGTTCTCCTAAGTGTTGTCGTTTTATTTGATAGCTTGGACCTCTGATTGCCTTTTCTACAATAACTCCCCCTACGCATCTCCAATTGACATGAAATTTTATATGCAGTTCCTCACATGATGATCTTACTCTCCATAAAATTTCAAATTAATATGAGCTTGGAAAGTGCTCCTAATCCATCCCCAAATCACCTGCTCGAAATCTGGAGTTCAAACAAGCTTGTCTTGATCTTTTCTTTATGAACTTTTCATGGCTAGTCATATGACCTTGATATTTGGTATGGAACCTCATATAATGATGTTCTAGGTCCCTAAATTGGTTACACACCAATTCTAGTTCCAAATTTTGCCCAAACCATGGCCCTTTCAACTTGTATCCATGCCTTAATGTCAAACTTGCATGTAAAAACAAAAGGAATACAAATTAAGCATTTAAATAACAAAATAGGGATGGAATGACATTGTACTATATATAGAAATACTATAAAATTCAAACCTATCAAGAGCAACCAGACGATGTCCTTAACCGAGAGCTATAGTTCAATCATCTCCAGTCATATGCCATCTAAGTTGAAGGATCCAGGGAGTTTTACTATCCCTTGTGTTGTTGGTAATTTAGAATTTTTAAAATGCTTAGGTGATCTTGATGCTACCATCAATTTAATGCCATTGTCTATTTTCAAGAAGTTGGGAGTTGGAGATATGAAGCCGACATCGATGCTAATACAGTTGGTAGATCAGTCGATAAAGAAGTCATTTAGAGTAATAGAGGATGTTTTGGTGAACGTTGACAAGTTTATTATTATGGTAGACTTTGTTATGCTAGACTTTTAGAAAGACAAAAACTGTCTGTTAATTCTATGAAGGTCTTTCATAAACACGGGAAGAGCTTTAATTGATGTTTATAATACAATGTTAGTTTTTTGTATTAGTGATGAACAAGTCGAATTCAGCATAAGAAAAACTCTAAAAAGTCCACCCGAAGGAATTGCATGCATGAATAATGAAGTAGTAGATAAATGTGTACAAGAAGTAGTGAAGAAAGTTAATTAGAAAAAATAGAAAGGAAATTATGAAGTTAGTGAAGAAGAAGAAGAAAAGCTAGGTAAGATACCGAAGGGAGACCCCTTAGTGGGAACTGAAGCACCCACTCCACCATCTAGCGAGAAACCACCTATTTTGGAGTTAAAGCCTTTACCCAACCAGCTTATATATACCTTTATAGGTGAAGGCCAAATAATACTGATTATTATTTCTAATATTTTAAATTAAGAGTAAGAAAAGAAGGCGGTAAACATTATCAAGAAGCGGATGAAAGCCATGGGATGGCAAATTACAGATATAAGAGGGATAAGAATGGGTGTTGGGATGCACCAAATTAACTTAGAAGAAGAATGGAAGACAACCAGGGAGAGACAAAGGAAATTAAACCCATACATGAAGGAGGTTGTCATAAAAGAAATGGTTAAACTCTTGGATGCCAAAATTATTTACCCCATCTCTAATAGTGAATGGGTGAGCCTAATACAGCATGTACCTGAGAGGGGGGAATGACCGTAGTTGAAAACTAAAAAGGGGAATTGATTTTGACGAGAACAATCACAGGTTGGTCTGTTTACATTGACTATAAAAAGCAAAACACTACAACTAAGAAGGATCACTTTCCCCTACCTTTCGTAGATCAAATGATTGAGAGAGTGGCTGTGCATAGCCATTACTACTTTAAATATCAGGATGATCAGGAGAAATCCACAATCACCTGCCCCTACGAACCTTTGCCTATAGAAGATTGCCCTTTGGCCTTTGTAAAGTTCCAGGTACTTTTCAATGATGTATGATGGCCATATTCGCAGATATGATAGAGGATATAATGGAAGTGTTTATAGATAATTTCTCAGTCTTTGGAGACTCCTTTGATAACTATTTGAAAAATTATGAATAAAGGACTTCAAAGATGTGAAGGGTAGCATCTAGTCCTAAACTAGGAAAAGTGTCATTTATGGTGCATGAAGGCGTCATTTTGGGACACAATATTTCATACAAAGGCATGGAAGGGGATAGAGCCAAAACAGAAGTTGCTGATAAGCTTCCGCCGCCAAACAACATCAAGGGTGTTAGAGCATATTTTAGGAAATGTTAGGTTTTATTATTGATTTATTAACGATTTCTCTCTTATTGCTCTACCCCTTACTAATTTGTTAGTTAAAGATGTACCTTTTCTGCATCAATTTTAATAGGTTAAAGGAGGCATTTTTATCTGCATCAATTTTAACTTCACCAGATTATTCCTTACCTTTCGAGATCACATGCAATGCTAACGACCAAGCATTGGGGGCATTTTAGGATAATAAAAGTAGAAGAAATTACATACCATCTACTATGCTAGCAAAACCTTGATAGGAGCCCAATTGAATTACACAACTACCAAAAAGGAATTGCTAGTTGTGGTGTTCGCATGCGACAAATTTCGCTCATACCTCTTAGACTCAAAGGTAAATGTTTTTACTAACCATGCAGCCCTAAGATATTTGTTCACGAAAAAGGACTCCAAGCTAAGGCTTATTGGGTGGGTATTACTCCTACAAAAATTCGATATAGAAATACAAGATGTTGTAGTCTAATCAACTTATAATTTTTATCAATTTAATTCTAGACCAATCAAAGGCAAACGTAACTTGTCAACAAATAGTATAAAACGGAGTAAACCTCGAGTATCGTTCTCCCTAAGAATGTGAGTGAAACACTAGATTAATTAATGTTTAATTATCTAGACAACCCCAAGATGATTGATTAAAAGGGAAATAAACAAGAACAAATAAAACCAAAAGCAAACAAATAAAGAACAATCTAAGAAAAGGCTAAAGGACAAGAGTATAACAATTGATAATTTGGCTAGGGATCGAATTGCAATGGATTTAAAAAATAAGAAACACACTTCAATGGATAGATTTAAGGTATACATCACAAATGCAAGACAACTAATGGTCATGGAAACATCTTTTCTCTCCTAAACTTAATTCATCTATCTTGGTCTAACAAAAGAATTGGAATAGAAGGTATTAACATCAAGACGCCAAGAATTACGTTCGTTAATCCTATGGACCCTCACAAAAAACCTTAGGGCTTGGTCCACAGCTAATTTCAATTGTTTAACCCAATTAATATTCCAACAATTAAAAACCTATGGTCAAGGTCTTCTAATCATCTAATAATCTCACTAAGATGGCTAATCATGCAAGAGTCAATATTTAACACTTTAATTAGGCAAAAATCCTCTAATTACGCAAAACCCATTCAATCCTAACCTTAACCAATCAGATTAAGCACATATAATCATCAATAAAATCCAGAATATTAACACAAAACACACATTCATTAATAAAATCAAGAGTTCATACAAATAGAATAGAAAGAGAAGGAAATACAACTGAAGATTGGTCTAAATCAATTGAAATCCACTCTTTGAACCCGCTTGTTGACTCTTGGGACTCCCTCTATCAACACTAAGCCAAGAATAAACAAAAGAAAAATAAAAACCTAAGCTAAACTAACTAGAAAAGATGGAAAACGCACTTTCTCTACCCTAGGATATTTCTCTCTTTAATATTCCAAATCTCCCCTTCTTCTTTGTGTTTTTAGGACCTTTTATACTTGTTGGACGACTCTTAGGGTTTCCGTATTGATGCTACGTCATTTGGTGGTGATTTGAGGCTGATTTTAAGTGAAACATTGTGTACAGTGCCTTCAACAGCAGGCTGGAGCTGCTCAACAGTGGGCTGGAAGGGGTGCCATTAATGGTGCAGATTTCGACCATCAACAGCACCTTGATCATCTATCAACAGCATTCTGGATCCTTCAACAGCACCTTGGCAAGGTTCCATTAACGGTTTGCACCATTAGCCTTTCCTTGCTCCAAAATCACTCCAAACTGCTCCAATTTGCTCCAAACACCATGTGTTCTTCAAATAAACAATAATAACTCACAAATGGTGCTTTCCATACATCAAATGGGCAAAAAAAAAGTAAAATATGCTATCAAAATCAATAAAATTTACCCATCAACACAAGACAATAAAGGAGTAAAGAATATAGTGGTAGACCATTTGTCATGTTTAGAAAGTGGGGAGATACGATCAAGTGTAGATAGTAATCAACACTTCCTTCACGAATCCTTGATATTGGTAACCGATCTTTTTATTTCATGGTTTGCGGATATCACCAGCTACATTACAAGTGATATCATTCCTCTCGACTTGACTTATCAACAAAAGAAGCAATTTTTTCTTGAGTGTACTTGTTATCTATGGGATGAGCCAATCTTATATAAGATATGTGCTAATAGGCTAATTCGTATGTGTGTTATTGAGGATGAAATGCATGAAATTTTAACAAAATGTCATAATTCATCTTCTATAGGTTATTACGGAGCCAACAAGACTACAATTTGGGTGTTGGAATGCAGATCTTTTGGCCACATGATTATGTCAAGAATTGTGATCAATGCTAATAAGTAGGAAATATTTTAAAGCAGGATGAGATGTCATTCTCTAACATTCTAAAAGTAGAGGTCTTCAACGTATGGGGAATCAATTTTATGGGACCATTCCCATCCTCACTTGGCAATACTTACATCCTCATAGGCGTGGATTATATCTCCTAATGGGAAGAAGCGGTAGCTACCCCAACCAATGATGGTACAGTCGTGCAAAAGTTCATAAAATAGAAATTTAATAGGTTTGGAGTACTAAGGGCAATCATTAATGATGCAGGAATACACTTTTGCAACAAGCTTTTTAAAGCCATGCTCAAGAAATACAGAGTTTACCATTAAATAGCCACACCTTATCATCTATAGACAAGTGGCCAAGTTGAAGTAGTAAATAGAGAGCTAAAGTGAATTCTTGAGAAAACAGTGAGTGGTTCGAGGAAAGATTAGGCACTAAAGCTTGATCATATGGTTAGAGACACCATCTAATTATCCTCCCATGTTCTCTTGTTCGTTAGGATATCTTTGAGAAACTTGGCATATTTTAGCATATTCTCTAATGCATCTATAAAGGTTAAGTTAATCTGCAGCTTCCTCATCTTTTCTAAAAATTTTGTGAACTACGCATCCATCTGGTTCTTCTTTAGCCTATGTGTTAAAAGCATCTTCTAAACATATGGTGGTGGTGATACATATGGTTTCTCAACATCCTCTTCCTTTTTCTCTTGGAAATTTTCAATAAATCAAACTACCTCTTTCTCCGTTGGCTCTTCCAACTCCTTACTGCTCCCTAAGTTGATTGCCTTTAATTACTCTTGGGGGTTGGATTCAGTGTTGCTGGGTAAGCTTCTCGTATTCTTTGTGGATAAAAGCTGTAGGAGGTTGGCCAATTTGGAACTCTAAGTTATGTATAGAAGAGGCTTTGTTTTTTTACTATCTGATCAAATTTGGCTTCCATCCTTTTTTGGCTCTCATCTTGACTGTTTAATTTTGAGCTGAGAGCATCTATAAGCTTATCTATCTTTGACTCCAATAACCCCAGCCTATCCTGTTAGAAGCTTGGTGATCCTTATGCTCTCATATTGATACCTACAATTTTATTATTCTAGAAGAATTTGGGAAGATTCTTCCACATCAGATTATAAGTATTCGAATAAAGATTGTTACCTTACCTCTCTTATAGTGCTCCTATGTAGTTGACATGTCCTATCTCATTACTAGTCCTTATGAAGCACTCTATACTTACATGGCTATCTTGACCATACACGATTGATATAAGGTAGCCTATAAGCTATTCAATTTTTTAGCCAATGCTGATATCTGAGCTAGTAAGGTAGTCATCGAATCTATGGCAATAATAACCTCCTGCTCTTTTAGAGATGGTTGCCTACTCCTTTCTTTACTCTAAAAGAAACTGTTATTTTCCATCTCTTTTAATAGATCATGAGCTGCAAGTATCATCTTTTGCGTTAGAGATCCCCTAGCTACTTCATTGATAGTACCTCGTATTTATATGGTAACTCCATTATAAAACTTCTGTAGCACAAATTCCATAGTAGATTATAGTGGTGACAACTCCTTGAACCTCTCCTATGATTAATATAAAGATTCACCTTCCCTATGCTAAATTTTGGTGGTCTTCATTAGTAGAAAGTACTTGACTAGACAGGCTTGTACTAGCTAATCTTATGTCGTAATATTCTCTCGATTTAGAGATCTTAATCAAGCCTTAGCTTAGTCATTCAAGGTAAATAGAACTAGCCTCAGTTTCTTAGCATCTTTTGATAGCCCGTTATATCTTAATGTGTCAAAATTTTCCATGAAGTTGGTCAAGTGAGCATTCAGATCTTCATTAGCCAAGCCATAGAATTGCATGTTCTTCTACAACATGTTTAATAATGCAGATTGATCTAGAAATTTTTTACCTAAAATGGCGGTCTTGTAATACCTTTTTGATTGATGTTGAAGCTAGGCCTTATGTAGTCCATGAGAGTTCATTAGTTCTTGTCTTGATTCCTATCTTTCGCTATTATTCTTTTTATAGATTCTTGGCGCTTCAATTGTCAAAGTTCTCTTTCATGCTTGGTGATGTCTGCAATTGTAGTTTCATCTATCTTGAACTTCTCTCACTCTTGTGTTCATACACCTACAATCACGTAAGAAAGTTATGAAAGATCCTTAAATCAAAAGAATCTAAATCAAACAAAATGCTAAAATAACAATATTCGACAATGGCGCCAAAAACTTGTTTGCTAGTTTTACATACACTTCAAGTATACAGATCGTAACTTAGAGTATAATTTATATTGATCCAACAAGGATTGATTCTAGGAACCTAAAAATCTGAGTTCTACTTTATTTAAGGTAAATGAAAATTATTGAAACTAAAGATAAAAATAAACTAACGAAACTTGAATGAATGTAATCGCAGAAGAAAGTAAAACAAAGAAGATACTCAATAATGGAGACTTAGGGGTTATTCTATCCTTGTTATCTTCCTTTTATCTTATGGACTTAACTTTGTTTGATCATAGATATCTAATAATTGATTAGCCTCTCTCGAGATCTAATCAATTAATCCCAATTGAAATATTTAAAAGTTGAATTGTAATCTCTAGTTTCACAACACTACTCATAGCAATCAGATTTGAAGCAATCCTAATGAAAATTAACAATTAATTAAGATCTCTCTTCAGTCACCTATTACTTAGTTAATTGCAGGTCAATTAAGCTACCAATTCTTGTTGCACACTCTAACTCAAATAAATCAAAACAATCTCTCAATTCAAAGTGATTATAAGTTCAACAATTGACATAAATAACTATACATTAAATCAATATGGTAAAATTATGATAAAATATTTAAGAACAATCCCTAAACTAGATTTAGCAATCATAATCATGTTAAAAAACAATATTCATATTAGAAATCAAGAGGAAAGTAAAAGAAGCAAAAAACTAGTGATGATGATGATGATGGCCTTGTTGTTAGAAATCTAGACAACACTTGTTAAATCTTAATTGTCCTCCTTGTTCTTGAGTCTCTTCACATTTCTCTCTTCCCAAAACCCTCCATTTTTATCTTGGATGTGTCCTAGGTTAAAATGGTGGTTAGTAGGGATCATTTATTCTTTAGTCCAAAATATCATAAAACACGTCTTCCACGTATTTTCTCACATCATATTGTCACATCATTTTTTTTCTAAATTTGACCTCTACTTGGTATTTTTCACTATATCTTCATTTATAGAACTCAAAAATGTTAAATTTGATATTTAGGCTCCTCATATATTGCTATAGCACCCTATAAGAATTCATAATATTTGGAACTCTATAAGTGCACCTAATTCCTTCTGACAGGCAGTTATACAAAATTTTGTGCTCCCTTGGGCTTCATTTATTATTTAGACATCCAAACATCAAAGTTCATCAAACCATTCATTAAATGAGCTCATATTTTTCCTTAAAACATTAATAAATACAAAGAAACAATCAAACACCTAAAATATAATGAAAAGGATGCAAAATATCCTACTATGTTTAAAAAACATAAACAACACTTAAAACAAGTAAAAACAACATAGAAACATAGTCTAAACACACTTATAAATGCTCTAACCTACACATCTCATAAGTCGATTTTACCATTGAAACTTTATAAAAAATACACCAATTTAATGCTTCATGAAAGATATTTATAACCTTTTCATTAAAACAAGCAACTTTATCCTCATTAGAAAAAGCATAAGGGCCATAATATAACAAATATCCATAAATGAAAATCTTAAACTATGAAAAAAAATTTCATTCAAAGTTTCTATTCAAAGAATTCATTTCCATTAAAAAGAAAGGTTCTCTATACATATCTAACCCCTTTTGACTACATCAATTATGAAACTATGCCATAATGGATATTTATTCACAATTTCTTTAGAAATTTATGCAAATATCAGACTAAATCTCTAATACTAATTGTAGGCCTTGTGGCATCTAAGGGAGTGGCTGAATTAGGTGTTTTAAAAATTTTATTCTAAACTAAATAACTTAAGCTATTTGAACTAATTTAACTATATGCAATATCCAAACCAAAATTCAACATATAATGATATGCCAATGCTTATGTGAATTCAATAAAATTCAAATCAAACATAAGTGTAAAAATATAAAGAGGATGAGAAAAGAAGAACACATAGACTTTTAATGGTTAGGCAATCCTTAATAATTGCCTAATCCACTCTTCAACTACTTGTTTAGAACTTCAACAATACTAATGCTCTTTATGGTGAAAGTAACCCTTAAAACATCTTTTTTCCATAAAGGAGGTGAACAGGAATCTTTACAAATCTTTTTTAATGAGGGTTAGGAGGAATCCACACAATCTTCTTTCTAATGGGTGAGGGAAATCTTTACAATCTTCCTTTAAATGGGAGAAGAATAACCCTTTAAATAAAACCAATCCAATAATTTAAACTTAAATAATTCTTGATTAAAATCATTACAAGATAGGGAGTCAAATGCAATCAATGCAATACTTAAAATCAATGCATTCCCTAATGCTCATACATAATATTAATTAATTCACATTCACATTCACTAATCACAATAACTCAAATATTGTCTTCAAAAGGTCAAGAACAACTTATTAGCTTTGATTTAATGACAAATAGCAGTCTTTGATCAACAACACCAATTAAGATAAGCAATTTCCCAAAATATGTAACCTAACACCCCTTTAATGGTGTATTAATGAAGCTCGTGTAATAAAATCAATTATGTAACTTTAAGAGATAAACAAAAACAAACAATATGAAATACCTCTTAACACTTCAAAATATCCTAAGCATCATAATTGATGTAACAAAAAATTAAAGCTTTAAATAATCAAATTAAAGACAAGAAAATGTATGTTGTCAAAATCTACAGTATATAAGTATATAACCTATAAAATCAATGTTTCTAACCTTTCAAATAGTAGAAAATCAATACAAAAAACCTACTAGAACCTCAATCTATCATTGGAAAATAGATTAGGAAAATTTTGAAGCACAATAAACATATTTAAATCAAGAAATGAGATTATGAAACATGAAATATGAAAAAACTGGACATCTCGAATGTGTACGCATTTGTAAGCTTGAAACTAACGAAATAAACATTAAAAAATGTAAATGCAAGTTCAATGAAACTCTTTAATATTTAAAAATTTGAGAACAAAACTTTCAAAGCACTAGAAATTGATTTAAAACATGAAACTGAGATTGAAATAAGTGCGGCAATAAAATAAAGGTAGCCTTGTAAAGTTGACATTGTAAGATCAAATCTTTTATAAAATTACATAAACATTGTTTTAAAAGGCTTATA
>JAOXYD010139946.1:0-10756 GCA_028565735.1 Pinacopodium congolense
TCCCATTAATATCCTCCAACCCAAAATTAAACTAGCTAAACATAATTAAATTAAGAAAAACAAAAATTAAATGAACATTAAACATAATTAATTAAAAGAAAACAAAAGCTGAAAAATAATAAAAATAATAAAGGCAAAACACAAATTGACTTTTAAATTAGTGAAAATGCACAGTACTTAAATTATTATTTAATTAATCAAAACTTAAACTAACTTTCTAATTAAAAATTGTAGTAAATATAAATTAAATAAAAACTGAAAATAAATAAATTAAAACCTAAGTAATAATCAAGACATAGAACATAACTAAAATAAAAACATGAAAATAAATTTAATTTAAATTTGCTAAAAACAAAAATTAATAACATAAGCAAACAAATGTTTTAATTTAAGGAAAACAATAACCTTAACACTAAAATAATATTCTTCCATGACAAAAGAACAAAGCAAATAAAAAAACAGAAAATTTAGAGGAGAAATAAGCTAAAATTCAGACATGAAACAAAATAGAAGGAAAGCTAAATTGGAAACTACAACTAAATTTAATAAGAAAAAAAAAAGATGAACAGAAAATTTGATGAAAGTAATTGTTAAATGCCCACTCAAGGACGATGCTTGCTTCTCCTGGAATCATGGAAGCTAAAGCCACTCGTCCCTTCCTACCGGCCTAGGGTTACGTGCCTAATTTTATTCAAAACCCTCGACTCCCCTCTCTTCTCTACATTGTTCTGCTCCTTTTTATGTTTTTTCTAGGGCTACTATTAGTGCATGTGGGTTGGTCCAAGCTTCAGTAACACGCGAGCTCCATACAACTACAACCTTCAGGCGGGTCCAGCAGAGGCAAGTCCAGCGGGTGGGTTCTTGGTGCAGGTCCACGAGAAGAAGGGGTCTATCAACTCGGTCCAAGCGCATCATCTAAAAGCTCCAACCTAGCTCCAAGCACAAGTCCGCAACAAGTGGATCACCAGCCCATGCGCGTGAGTCCAGTGTAGCAGCTTCAAGCCTCCAGTCTTGCTCCAGGCACAAGTCCGCAGCAGGTGGGTCACCAGCCCATGCTTGTGAGTCTAGTGTAGCAGCTCCAAGCCTCCAGTCAACAGCTTCAAGACTTTAAGACCCCACTGACTCCTCTTGCATGAGCTCCTTAGTGGTGTAACTCCAAGCCGCCAACTGTCCCAGTCAAGACAGCTACTCCCAAGCACACCTAGGGATCCATGTGTAATTCCCTTTTAATTCAGTAGCTTCCGAATTCCTCTTCTAGCTCTCCTCCACTTGTCCTTTTGTTTAATGCAAAACGACGAGTTTAATGCATAGCAAGCTGCGTTTTGGAAGCTTGCTTTGCACTTATTTTTTTATTTTTTTAAATTAAAATAATATTTGGCTTTTGCTCCAATTTGCTGCCATTAACCACAATATAACATAAATTGAGTATTGAAATAATACAGTAAGATTAAAATGACATTAAAAAGCATATTAAAATTTAATAAATTTCAATCTTATCATACTACTAGGGCAGTCGGATTTCAATTACCTAGAGAGCTCAAGATTGCAAATTAATTAAACTGAAGCAAGTAAGTTAAACTAAAATGTTCCAACTTTGCAATGAATTCCAAATGCTTAAGAGCTGCCAAATAGATTCATTAGCTAAGGATTAGGCTTTAAATGACTTAACTAAGTTATGGAAAGTTGGAATTTCTAAACTAAGGTCTTCACTAAATAAAGAAAAAGCTATAGTCAAGTCAATTCCTTTTCTCTAACATTCCTATTCCATGGTTTAGTCCACCTATAGCCATAGGATTCATATGTAGAGATGGAAATAGGACCATAACCAAATTAAATTGGGAAAGTATAATTTGACAAGACTTTAGATGTAAGGTTAATGTTAAATTTAAATAAATTTTAATCTTTAGCACCTAGAAACTAATAAAAGAATTCAAAAAATAAATTCATTCTTAAGAACAAACTTGAATATTTTAAAAAGAATTCAAATAAGGCTTATTACCACCCTAGTTCAAATGCTTATTACTTGTCATAAAATTCATTAACCTAAAGATGACCAAACTACTTTTGTTATTGACATTCATAAAAAATTTACATGAGGTTCACTCTCTGTCGTCAAGCTCTCAATAAAAAAATTGCACAGAGGAGTTAAACCACTCTTTAATGATGTGTTGTGAGGAAATTATATCCCAAACTGAGGAAGTTATCTAGCTAACAATTAAAATCCCAATCTTGTGATAGTATAAAAATCCATATTATATCATGTAAATATGGATCTTCTTGCTAAGCTTGATTGCTAAGATCTTGTAAATCCAACTACTTGAGATTTTATAGTATGATAGTTTAGTGAGCATGATGTAGTTGATTTAAGGCAGTGTACTGATAGAACATCATTTGAAATTTGTTCCATCATTGAACAATTTGTTATTTCTCTCCCTTTATATTGAACATATTGTGAAAAAAAGTAATTTTAAAGAGTTTGAACTCTTCTTCATATAAATTATATGGATGTTTGGCTAACTAGTCTATTGTGACTTCTCATCTTCTTTGTCAATCGTAGTGATTACAAAGATGTTGTATTCTATTTTATAATGGTGAAACAAGGCTATAACTAAAGAAAATATGATCTATTATTCGAAAATTTTCTCTACGTAGATTACAGGTTTGATCATGGGGGCTAAACCTGTTAATTCTATTAAGAGTATTTAACTATTCATAGCTAGCCACAGGATAAATGAGAGTTCAAGTAAGTTTTTTATTTAACCAAGCAAGCTTATGCTATGAAACTCTTGTCAGGAACTGGCTTGAAGATGAAATCATAGGATTTGCTAAAGAATGAACCAAAGGCATTTCTTTCCCATATTAAACTATCTTCTAAGTCCTAGTTGGATTGGTAACTTGGAAGGTAATTTGCAACTGTGGAAATTCCTTTAAAGGAGCATTACCATGTGTTTTTACTAATCAATTCTTTGACTTTAGCTTGTGGAGTAATCATAAGTATAAAGGTAACAAACTCGGGCAGGGAGCTCAGAGCACCTACTTGAGTCTAATTGTCAGACCAATGACGAGTAGTCTCCTTATTATCTATCTTGTGCTTGAGTACATTTATAGTTTACAACGTTTTGGCTTGATTGCCTATAAGTCCATGTCATTAATGAAATGTGAATGGATCCATTTTACCTATAAGGATTGATTGTGATAAATGATTCTCCAAAATCCTTTTATAAGGCAAGTTTTGTTGATTAAGTTGATTGATCAGAGTCCTAAGCCACTAGCTTATTTTAGACTACCTATCCTTTGTAAACGACTTTTCCAATCCAAAAAATGTTTGTTAACATCCTATCCACTATTTTTCCTAATACTTTTGGTAATGCAATTGATGAGAGCTAGTATGAAGCCTTGCGTGACAACATTAAGATGACCAATTGCATTCATCCTACATATAACAAGCTTTATTTTCACCATAATTTCATTATTCTTTGATTTTTTTTCTAATAAAAATGCAAATATTCTAAAAGTTGGTTTCCCAGTTGTTACAAGCACTCCCAAGTAGGTGAAAGAATGTTGGGATGTAATAATATCTATCTATTGAGAGATGATATTAGCTAAGTTCAATGCTTTTATAGATAGGTATATAAAACTTTTCTAATGATTTGCTGCAAGTCCTAACGGCGTCCTAACATTTTTAAGAGATTCTAAAGGACTACATATGTGAGTTGGTACTGATGGTGATTATGAAATACCTAATTTTGAAAAGAAAAATTACCAAGAAAACACTAAATAATATCACAATACATGAAAAGGCAAGTGTACCTATCGGGTTTAATATAGCTAGGATGAGTTTAGGTGTCAAACCAAAAGGGCTAATATAGCAAATGAATTCCTATCTAAATTTAGCTACTTAAAAACGAAAGAAATATTGATTCATTTAATATTTAAAAGAAACAAAATAATTAAAGTAGAATGCCTAGACAAATTTATAAGGAGAAACAATCAATGATGAAGGTAGGATTCAAGTGATTAATCCCTCTATGATATATACCTACTATTTATTTATCTTGCTTTAACTTAAATTCTATATTTGTTATACCATGGATTCCCTAATGTAAATTACACTATTTCTTACACAATGCAACATTTATTCCTTTCAATTAAACTAAGAAAAAAGTTCTCTCTATCTCGTTCTATCAAATTGAATGCACTAACATGTTCTATAGAACCTATTGTTTTGACTAAATTAACATGTAACCCAGACATCTTATATAGCACTATCTCTAGCTCTCGATGCAAGATGTTTTATTCATGGAATGATCTAATTCATATAAGAAATTTTGCAATGTTAATCGTACATATAATCAAGGCTTTGAAATCAATATTTACATTTACATAACAATTGAATCCAAAAAAATTAATATCCATGAACAAATCTAATTCAAAATCCTAAAACTCAAGAGTTCAAACAAGAATAACAAAAAGCACTACTTCCTATAGTTCATAAAAACCTAAATCCTATAAAGAGTTTAACTCCTAAACATAGTTTTAATCATACAAACAAACATAAAGATAAAAGGAATAAGAAACCAGATGATAAGGTTTATTGGGTCCTTGAAATATTGATGTTGAATGGTGAAAACCTTCCTTGAACCTTGAGCTCTTACCTTTGGATGCTTCCTCTCCTTACCGTAAAATTAAGTCATGCAAAGATGTGGAGGGCATCTTGATCACAATTAGCATCACGCTCATGATCACAGGTAAGACGATGCTTGTGATGCTTGACCACTTTCTACACCATTTGGCATTTTTATGATATCTTCTCCATCCTTCATCCAATTGCCATGAAATTTAGTATGGAGCTTTTTGACATTTGTTCTATCACACTCTAAAATTTCATAACAAATGGAGCTCTATAATTGCAACTAATTCCTCCCACAAATTAGATGTGTCAAATCTAGTTCTTAATTGAGCTTACCATGTTCTTTCCTTTATGCACTCCTCATGGCTTGACAAATGACTTTGGGATTCGGTGTGGAACTTCATAACGTGATTCTTTAATTTTATAAAGGGATTACACACCTCTCCTAGTTCCAAAAAAGGTTCAAATGTCCACCAAAAGTCCCATAAAACAAATACAAACATAGAAATAGCTAAGCAATATCACATTCAAATGTTTTAACTTAATAAAATTTCATATGGAATTACCCTTAAAATTAGTTAAAACATTCCCTAAATCATTCCTAAATATAAGATCTATCAAACACTAAGTTACCTACACTTGATATAATAGACAAAACCTAGATCAACAAGGATTTTATAAATAGTAAAACTATGAAATACTTCAATGCATAATGTAAACAATTAGGGGGATAGTCTAGCCATTTCATGAGCCCCTTCCTTCTTTGAAAGAAATTTGTGGGTTTTATATTTACTAATACACTGAAAGAAGGAGTTTTGAAGCATTGTTGTATCCATTTGATGAACTTCTCTAGAATGCCAAAAAACTTTAGGGTTTTGTTGTTGGTTGATTTAAACTAAATTTATCCCTAATTAATTATCAATTAATTCATGCACAATTCCTTAAAATGATTCCAAAATAATAAAAATTTCAAATATGGAGCTAAAAAAGTATTAAAGTTGAGTCTTTTAGGTCTCTGGAATGTTGAACCCATAGGAAAAAGAGAGACTACTACGGGAATTAAATTGCAATTATCTAGAAAGATCAATATTGCAAATTAATTAAATCTAAAGAAACTAAACTAAACTAAAAACTTCCAAACTTCGTAACAAAATTGCTTAAATATTGCTGAATTGATAGATTAGCTAATGATTAGGCTTTAAGTGACATAATTGAGTTATGAAAAGTTGCAATTTCTAATATAAGGTGTTTACTAAATCAAGACAAAGCTATGGTCAAGTCAATGTGTTTTCTCGAACATTACTATTTCATAGATTGGTCAACCTACAGTCATAGGAAGTAGGCTTAAAGTTAAAGAAATTCTATTCCTAAAATGGTATGTTCTAAGACTCATACCCTCATAATTAATCAACCAATAGTCATGGGCTAATTAAAATCATGTTGTTTACTATTTTTCCCCAATGAATTATGCCATTGGTCCTCTATTTAACCATTTAGCATCTTATCTTAAGTGGCCAACTTAAAATAAGTTTTAAGAACTCAACTAAATAAAGATTATCATCCAATCATATGTTAAGAACTTAATTAATCCATTAAAGAACCTGCCCTTAGTATAAAATCATATTAAAACTCATAAATTATATATATGGAGCAAGTTGGCACAAGGGGGAGCAAGTTGTAGCAAGTGAGGAGAAAGATCCAACTATAAATAGCTCAATAGGTACTGAAACAACACTTGACAGAGAGTAAAATGACGTCTTTTAACCCACACTTTTAAATCTCTAGCTGAAGTAAAAATGACAGGTGTTCAAAGTAAAATAGTGGTGTAGATAGGTCATCGTTTAACTCCTGAAATGCGATTTTCAATAGCAAATTCTTTGATCTTCTTTACTTGTAATCTTCTGACTACAATGTATCTCAATTCAAAAGATAAATAAACAAATTATCATCGAATTGGAGTAAATGTAACTTAATTCATCATCAAATTTATATGAAAATGAAATAAAACCTAAAAACTCCCCCGTACTTAAATTTTGTTTATCCTCAAGTAAATCAATGAATCATCAAGCTAAAAATGACCTATAAGCATAGGAAAACTTGCTCAACTTATCAAATAACATCATTAGAAAGCTCAACATATCAAACAACATCATTAGAAAGATTTCCTTAGGTTTTCAAGCACAATGAACCTAAAACATGTTATATAGCCAATTAAGCATATCAAGTAAAAAAAACTTCAAATTACTTTATGTTTATTCAATATAAACCATAACTTTAATTCCATAAGTAAAATGAAAAATTACGTCATGTTTATTCAATATAAAGCATAACTTTAATTCCGTAAGTAAAATGAATAGTGCCAAACCAAGACATATCATCTTTCAAAACAATCAAACATCTTTTATTCATTTAAAACAAAGCATAAGCAAAAAATGTGAGCTTTTTGAAGCATGGTTGAGATATGACTGACTTTTTTAATGCAAAAGTAAATATTTTGTCATGAACACCCCTGGTTACTCAACTGAACCATATAACATCAACTAGCTACTAATACTACTCATAAACTTTAACTAATTGGTTCAAAGCCAGCGGAGAGAATAAAACTAGCTCACTTATTTACATTTTAATTTCTTTTCTTTTTCTTTTTCTTTTTCTTTTTCTCTTTTTCTCATTTTTTTCATAATTTTAAACAAAAATGATGGTATAGTTTAAAAGACATCACATTTTGCATTAGAACTATACATTTTAAATATAGAATTTCGTAATGACTATAAGATATCATTATCCAAAATAAGAAGTAATTTAAAACCATTTGGTCCTTAGTACTCCTAATCAATCATATAACATCAAAAAGGGGCATAATAAATGAAAACAAAAGGAAAAATTTTCAATAATATGCATTAAAATCAAAACAATTTTCCATAAGTTATAGCCTATTTGGAAAAAGATGATAATGTTGACATGACTTAAGACAATAAAAGACTATGTGTGATATAACCTAAATCAATCTATCCCTCCCCCACACTTAAAGTGAACGTTGTCCTCAATATTCATAAAACAATAATAAAGCAAGAAAACGAGGGAAAAAGGAATAGAAAGCGTACAAAAAATTATATTGCGTTATGATCTATTAAAGTGTGCATTGACTTTGAACATCATATGGGTGATAAATGACTTGCTATAACACTGGCAATTCCACAAAAGAAAGATCAAAGCACCAAAAACCAAAATAGAAACTATGTTGCATAAAGGAAATGCTAAAAATGCCAAGAAGCACAAAAAAGAAACAAAAGAAAAGCACACAAAGCAAAAGAAAACACACCAAAACACACGAAATATACTTTTAATGTTATCATCAAGCACTTCTTTAAAGTATTTTAGTTGGACCTTAAAGTTACAGAATTTTTAATCTCAAATTTAGCTCACCATCTAATTGAGTTATTCCATTCTTTCCATATGAGCAAGACAACTTCCCATGGGTCCTTACACCTTTAATTAGGTATTGAAAAGCATCACAGATCCTACCCTTAGAGAGAAACCCTTAATGAATCTTACGCTTAACAAAGTACGAAGATAAAAATGTAAGAATAACGAATTTTGGCCTAGGATCAAAAGTAGATACACATAGAAGATCATTACTCTTAATTGGTACTGTAATTTCCATCATTTCATCATTTTAAATAACCATATTATTAACAGGTTCATGTAACTCTTTTGATTTAATGTGAAGCTCCTTCTCATCTCCATTTAAGTCATTAAGGTCATGCACATTGTCTTAGTTAAACAAAATAGCTTCTAAGTTCATGGATATATTTTTTGTTGACACTAACTGCATTAACGATAGACTCATCCATTGCCTCATTCAAAATTCCATCATTTTCAAGAGTTGTTTCGTCTTTAATGCATTAAAAAAAATCATCATCATTCTTTTCAAAAGGAATTGAAAACTCTTGCTTACTATTATGAACTGCAAAAGATTCTAGGTTACTTGGCTCTAATGCAAAATGATCATGCATGTGGGATGGGCAAAAATTTACAATGGATCTTTCTAACTGCTCCATTTAGGACTTTAAATGCAATTCTAGAATATCCTTGTCCCTAGCCCGACTTTCTTTTACAAGTAAATACAATTCCCTAAGCTCCCTCATTAAATCTTTCATTTTTATTAGTTTTGACATTCTAGCCTCATTATTAGAAGAAGGTTCATAAGCTTGGCCAAGATATAGCTTATGATGACCTTCGAAATGGGATGATTGACAAGGAGCAAAAGATGGTTCAAAATGAGATGAATTTTTCCATGAATATTCAAGGTAAGGTGAATAATTAAAAGCATAGGATTCATGATATGATGTATCGTGGTTCTACCATTCATAACTTACATCTTCTAGCTCATACCATTGGTCATCTTACGATTGATCACATTGCCCAAAAATCTTTTAAATGACTAAAGCTAGGCATAAAAAGATTTTTCAACACACAAACTAAACATAAAACAAACACAAAACACAAGAACCTAGAAAAGAAACAAGAAAAAATAAAGGAACACAAGATAATCATTATTTATACTCAAGAGTAATTGACATTGATATATTCCTAATATCACTAAACTTTTCCCTAGATGCCACAAAATTATTGTTAGTTAGTTTAGAATAAATTTATCCTCAATTAAGTATCTAGTAATTCATGCACAATTCCTTAAAATGATTCTTAAACCAACAAATATGGCAAGTATATTGGTCAACAAGTACTAAAGTGGAGTATTTTTATGACTCCATAATGTCAAAACCAACATGGAAAAAAGTGACTACTAGGACAATTGGATTACAATTATCTATAGTGCTCAATATTGCCAAGTAATTATACCTGAAGCAACTAAACAAAACTTAAAACTTTCTAATTTTGTAATGAATTCTAAATTTCTTAAAGATTGCCAAATTGATTAATTAATTAAGGATTAGGATTTAAATGACTTAATTGAGTTATAAAAAGCTAGAATTCCTAATCTATGGTCTTCACTAATTCAAGACAAAGCTATGATCAAGCCAATGTCTTTTCTTTAACATTCCTATTCCATTGTTTGGTCCCCCTATAGCCATAGGAAGTAGGTTTAAAGTTTAAGAAGTTGTAATCCTAAAATGATATGTTCCAAGACTAGTACTCTTATGATTATCAACCAATGGCCATGTACTAATTAAAATCATGATGATTACTATTTTTTGCCAATGAATTAAATGATTAGTCCTCTACTTAACCATTTGACATCTTATCTTAAGTGGCCATCTTAAAACAAGCTTTAAGAACTCAAATAAACAAGGATTATCATCCAATCATGTGTAGAGAGCTCAATTAATCCATTAAAGAACCTGTCCTTAGCATCAAATCAGATTAAAACATCATATCTATGTAAGAAAATTCGAATCTAGCATTAAACAAAATGTTCTTGAACATAGATGAACAAAGATAAAGAAATAAGTGAAAGAAGGGTTTAGATTTCACCCAATGGTGATACAAAGTGGTACATAGCCTTTAATCTTCTTTAAAAACCATTAAGAATCCTTAATAAAATCCAAAAACAAAAATTAAAATGCTAGAAAAAGATAATAGAAGAAAATTCTATTGAGAAAAAAAAAGAAAGAAAATTGTAATCCCTAAAGGCACTCATGAAGGGGCGAACTATGTGTTAAAAACTTTCTTACGGAATTTAAACTTAACACTTAACTATTTAAATTAGGCATGTAAGAGTGATTGTCAAATTGATAATGCACAACAAGTAATACGTAAAAAGAGAGAGAGAAGAGAAGGCAAGACACACAATTTGTTAAAGAAGTTCACCTACCCTAAAGATAGACTACGTCTCCTCTCCAACTACTTGTTGAATATTGTTCTTCACTAATTAAAGTAAAAACAATTACAATCTTTTTCTAGGCAAAGAGGAGCCTTTCTAACCCAATGTTTTAAGGAAAAGATAATCCTTCATAAGAAAATCTTTTTCTAGGAAAAGAGGAGCCTTTACAACCCAATCTTTTAAGGCAAAAAGGAGCCTTCTCCCTTTTTATAAGACAAAGAGGAGTCTTGACAACCTTAAGTAATCTAACAATGCAAAATCCACTTTTCAAGTTACTAAGG
>JAOXYD010139957.1:0-10756 GCA_028565735.1 Pinacopodium congolense
CGACCCTAGCTCACCATTACTGCATAGTTTGGATAGTTAGGAATTCATTATTTGATAGCTTGCGACGAGTTCATCATTGGACTATGATGCTGCCATTAGGGTTTATTTATTGCCAGTTGGTCAAAAAAAAAAAAGAAAGGAAAAAACCAAAACTTAAGGCCATAACTTCCTTCCTATCCATTGACTAAAATCATAACTCATTCGCTCATGGTTGCTTGGCTATCATTTCATGTAGTTGGAATGTTTAATGTACCAGGTACAACTGTTCTTTTTTATATTTTTAAATATTTTACTTAGTTTTATGAAGGTTTGTTTAATTCTATGATTATTTATTAATAGATACGATAAAATAATTTAATTCTATGATTATTTATCAATAGATAAGATAAAGACAAGGTTTGTTTTTAAATCAAAGTCGTGTCTATGCAATATTGAATTAAAGAAACATATCATTTCAAATTTAATATAAAAAGTTCATATTTAAAACATTGAGATGAGATGATAAAAGATAATTCAAATATATTTTATTTTCATATTGAATGGCACAAATTTTAAGGATTGGAAGGAGAACGTTATGATCGTTCCTAGATGTATGGATGTAGACCTTATTATAAGGATTGAACGACCCCTTATCGTTACGAATGTAAGTTCTTTTGATGAAAAGACAAACTAAGGGAGGTAGGAACGATTAAATTGCTTGTCTTATGATCATAAAATATGCAATTATGGAAATATTCAGAAGTATAATGTTTGAAGAAAAGGATGTTAAATTTTTCTTTAAAGAACTTGAGTAACGTTTTTCTAAAACAAAAAGTTAGAAACAAATACTCTTCTAACGAGACTTGTTTCCATGCAGTATAAAGATAATGGGAGTATCAGGGAATATATTATAAAAATGTCTCATCTTACTTCAAAACTAAAGGTACTAAAGTTAGAGCTATCAGAAGACTTATTTGTGCATTTGATTTTGATCTCTCTTTTCACGTAATTCAATCAATTTAAAGTCAGTTATAATTATTAACAGGAGAAATAGACCCTTAATGAATTCATTTCACATTGTGTGCAAGAAGAAGAGAGATTAAGTTAACAAAAGGTTAGAAGTACTCATTTGGTATCCAACTCTAAGGGCAATAATAAGAAAAGAAAGAAAGATAACAAAGTTGCGGATAATACACTACAAAAGAAGCAACATAAGGAATCAAAACAATAAATTGAGGAGTTTTCTTGCTATTTTTATAGAAGACTTCTCCCGAGAAAAAGGAGTGTATCAAGTATCATGCTTGGCAAGTAAAGAAAGGTACACTTTATTCTTTGGTTTATTTTGAGATCAATTTGAGTTCAATATCTAGACATACTTGGTAGTTAGATTCTAGTACTACTACTCACATAAGTGTGTCTATACAGGACTACCTGAGTTGTCGAAAATTCAGTGATGATAAAAGATGCATTTATATGGGTGATAGAACGACAATTCAACTTAAAGTAATATAAACTTTTAGGTTATCATTTAAGATTGAAAATTATTTATATTTGAAAGATACTTATGTTATATCGTCTTTTAGGTAGAATTTGGTTTCGATTTTTGTATTAGATAATGCTGGTTATTATTATTCTTTTAGAAATAGACAATTTAGTCTTTTTCATGATTCAAAACTTATTGGTTCCAATTCTTTATCAAAAAATTGATAATCTATATTTGCTTGATACAAATGCCTTATCTAATAAATCCTTGCATGTTAATTCACTAAGTAATAAAAGAAAATTGACAAATAATAATTCTGCTTACTTATAGCATAAGTTCTTAAGATATATCACTAAATAAAGAATGGAAAAGCTCATGTCAAATTGAATTCTTGATCCTTTTGATATATTAAAATTTGAATTTTGTTTTATGTGTATCAAGGGATAGTAAACAAATATAAAGGGATTGGATGTCAAAAGATCTTACAGACATATTAAAATTAATCTATGAAAATATTTGTAGGTCATTTCCTATACTTTCTTGGAATGATTAAAGGTATTTTATTACATTAGTAGATGATTACTTATGTTATAGGTAACTTTATCTCATTCATAGCAAGTCACAAGCATTGGACATATTTAAATTTTTTTAAGATGAAGTTGAAAATCAAATTGGCAAAAGGATTAAAAGTGCTAGATTTGATTGTAATGGTAAATATTACAGAAGTATGACAGTTCAGGTAAACAATGTTCAAGACTATTTGTCAAATTTCTAGATGAACATGCTAGGACTATGCCAGGAAATCCTAGCATGTGATATCGAGAGACGAAATATAATATTAAAAGACATGATAAGGAGTATGGCTAGTTACACTATCTTACTAGATTCACTCTAAAAAGAGGTGTTAAAGACCATAACTTATATTCTCAATGGCGTTCCAAACCAATGCAATAACTAAAACCCCTTATAAATTATAAACAGAGAAAAAAAGCATACTATAAAGTACTTTTATATTTGAGGTTGTCTAACTAATTTAAGGTATTATAGGCCAAATTAAAATAAACTGGACTCAAGAACAGTTAACAGTTACTTTGTTGGATACTTTAAATAGTTACGGGGGTATAAATTTTATGATCTCACAATAAATCAATTTTTAAAATGGAAAATGCTATATTTCTTGAGAATGTACGTTTGAAGAGGGAGATAAAGATAAGGATAGAGACTTTATCTTTGAAAAGGAATTTATTTCTCCTTTTATAGTTGTTATTGATCATAATCAGGATATTATTCCTGACATTGTTCAGGAAGAAACTTTAGACCTATAAGACAATGTCAAAAGTCTACCTAATTAAGATTAATTAAATATTCTCAAAGGACAAACTTAACAATCTCAAGAACATGTGCCATTAAGAAAATCCACTAGAAAAAGGAGAAGTACAATTCTAAATGATTGTATTGTCTTCTTCTAAGAACATGTTATGGACATTGCTATAGTATAAGATGATCCAATTAACTTTGTGAAGCCACTAAAGGTTCTAATTCTCAAAAGTAGATTGATAAGATGAATGAGGAAATTAAGCCAATGAGAAATAATGACATTTAAGATATTGTCTCATAGCTTGAAAGTGTAAAATCCATCAATTGAATGGATATTTAAGACTAAAAGGATTCAAAATTCAACGTTGAATGGTATAAGGTTCATCTTGTCACAAAGAACTTTATTAAAAAAGAAGGCATCAATTATAGATAAAATTTCTTCTCGATATCTTCAATAGATTCTTTTAGGATTATAATAACACTTATGGCACATTTTGATCTTGAGTTACATAAGATGGATGTTAAGATAGAATTTTTCAACGGTGACATTGATGAAACGATTTATATGAAGCGACTTAAAAGCTTTGTTTCCAAAGATTCAAAGTAAAAGGTTTTCAAATTAAAGAAATTTAACTATGGACTTAAGTAAACTTCCCTTCAATGGTATTACAAGTTTTACTAGGTTGTCATCTCTTTTGATTTTGAGATGAATTTGATTGATAACTGTTTATACCATAAGTTCAATGGGAATAAGTATATTTTTCTAATTTTATATGATGATGACATACTACTTACCAGTAATGATGTAGGCTTATTTCTTTAAACCAAGAAATTTATACAAAAAAAGTATGAGATAAAAGATCTTGGTGAAGCCTCTTTGTATTAGGAATTCAAATATATCAAATATTATTAGAATGTTAGGTAGATATTTGTGCAACCCTGGACTAGATTATTTGGATAGTGGTCAAAAGGTTTATGTGGTATCTTAAGAGAATAAAAGATTGCATGCTCACATATAGGAGATCGGATCAATTAAAGATCATTAGTTATTCTAATTCCGATTTTGCGAGATGCCAAGATAGTCGTAAATCCACTTCAAGTTATATCCATATGCATGTTGGAGGAGCTATTTCCTGGAAAAGTGATAAGACAACACTTATAGCCTCTTCTACCATGGTAGTTGAATTTGTAGCATGTTATGAGGCATCCAATCATATAATATGGCTGTAAATTATAGACGGCATTGAAAGAATGTTGATGTTATTTTGTGACAATAAATTGGCAGTGCTATATTCTAATAGCAACAAGAGTTTGTCAAAGTCAAAATAAATCAACATCAAGTTGTAATTGTTAAAGAAAGGATTTATAGTGGTTAGTTATTTATAGAAAATATTGGGACAAGTTCTATAATTATAAATCCACTAACTAAAGGTTTACAGCCAAAGTCTTTTATACGTACATAGCTCACATAGGTGTTTTATCATTTAATGATACGTTAGTTTAGTAAGAGTTTGTATTTATAGATATTCATGGTTACATACATGTGCTATAGATTTTGTATGATTCGATACTACAGTATAAAGGATTTTGTGAATTTACATTCTGATTTCGTTTAAATTGATCTCACTAAAGAATAAGTAAGATTAGTTGGAAATAGACATATTAAGATTACATGATATAAAATTTACATGCTACACATCTATATTTGATCCATGATTTTTATTTTATTAATGTATGTGACCATTTATGGGGTTCAGTCATGATAATTGTGATGAAGATCTCTTTGAACTTGCATTGATATGATTGATTGGATTGCTTAAAGATGATTTCATGATAATAGCAATTTTGAATTCATAAAGTTTATCATGACATACATTTATAAGGAATTACATATACGTAGTCTGAGTAGGAGAATGTTATATTTTTAGTGGACTTACACACACACATATATATAATTACATGTCATAGGCTAATAAAATTTTGGGTTATTGGGTCCAAACCATCTAATAAATTATGGTCTATAATATGTATAGAAACCTTAGTGTTATATTCCTAACTTATGATAGATAAATTGGAAATAGACACTATGCATATAAATAAGTGATTATGGTCCTTAAGAGAGGATTAGGGTCTGCTTTTCTTTTATTTCATCAAGAGAAAAGAGTGACGACCTATATACATCTTTTGGAGGATCAATAATCAAAGGAATCACAACATCTTAAACATGGTTATTTTAATGGATTTAAGTGTGCTTCTGCAATCAAGTTACTCTTAATAAACTAATATGATAGATCTTGGTCTTGTGTTATGATTTCATTGAATCTTACATTTCTTTGATTCCTTTTGTTTCTCTAGAGTCTCTTAAACTCTTAAGAATTTGTTTAACATGTTTTCATAATTTTAGAAGGCTAGAATCATTTGTGTTTTAATAAAACATTAAGTAGTCTAGTTTTGATTCATGATCTGTTCTTTATTAATCTATTGTTAAATGTTTAATCAAGGTTCCAGTATGTTGTAGTGTTGATGTTATGCTATTTAAAAGGATAGAAACGTTGATTTATTGAGCTAGAACATAGGTGTTACTGATTTTGATAGATTGCATGTTCATGTGTTCTATCTAATTTTTAAATGCTTTAATTTTATTTTTGTTGCTTTAATATAATTATTTATGATTTTTTAAGTGTTAGGAGATTTGTAATATTATTTATTTGTCTCTTAAAATTTCATAAAATTTTTATTATTATGTTCTTATTAGTACACCATTAAAAGTGTGCTAGGTTAATTTATTTTGTGAATTTGGTTTTATTAATTAGTTGTTAAGTTAAAGACTCATCTTTACCATTAAAAAAGGTATTGATAGGTTACTATTGACCTATGATAAACAATATTTGAATTTATTTTATTGTTAACTGTGAATTTGCATTGATTTATATTATGTATGAACATTAGAGAATGTATAAGGTTTAAGCATTGCATTGATTACATTTGAGCCCCTATCTTTCATTGATTTTGATCAAGCTTTTGTTGAGTTATATAAGTTTGAATTTAGGCATTAGGCTTAGGTAGCCTAAGTTTGGGGGTTTTCTTATGAGAATAAATTTTTTGTAATTGATCTTGAGCTAAGGGTTACTCTTCATTCACTTAAGTGAGATTGTATTAGATTCATCTTGACCTTTTTATTGAACAAGATTGTGTGAGTCCCTTTTGACTCTTATTAAACAAGATTTTTAGGGTTACTCTTCACTCTCTTTGTTACAAGTAAGATTTTTATAGGTTCCTTTTCATCTTCTTTGTGAAAAAAATAAATTATAAGGGTTATTCTTCACTTTAAGGAGGATTACTTTAGTGAAATTTCTAATAGTAGTTAGAGAGATGACATAAGCTATCTTTAGGGTAACTGTACCTCTATAAATCTCTTATGCACTCTCTTCCCTTCACTCTTGATATTTATCCAATTGTATTTATTTATTATTGATTTAATTTGATTCATTTGGTCATAAGTATTAGTAGATTATACTGGTTAAATTTTGGTTAGAAATTGCATAAAGTTATAGTTGGTTTAGGTGGTTTGGTTTATTTAATTTAGTAAGAAATTTTTAAATACCTAATTCAACTCCCTTTTTAGGTGTCATAGGGTTTACAATTGGTATCAAAGCCTATGTCTCACTTTTGATTAAATTTCTATTGAAATTTGTGGTTAAAAATATAAAATGGCACATTTGAATGATTTTTATAGTTAAAAGGGGTTAGATATTTATAAACCACCATTCTTTGATGGAAATGATTTCTTAATGTGGAAAATTAAGATCAAGTTTTATTTGATGAATTAAGATATCATTTATGGAATGTTGTTTCAAATGGCCCTCAAGTTCTTTTAAATGATAAAAATTATATTTCTTTGAATAAAATGATCGTGCATATTCTTTTTGATACATTAAATAGGAATATAATTGATAAATTTTCCATGTGTGCTTCTCCTAATGATATTTGGTGTAGGTTAAAACAAATTTATGTAGGTGGAAATAAGGTGAAGGAAGTGAAGGAAGATGGAGAAGGGGATGGAAATGAGCAAAAGGAAGAAGAAGCTCCCATTAAGTGCCTTGTAGCTTTTGTAGATAAGGATCCACCATCATCAAATATTCAAAAGGAAGGCAATGATGTACCTTCTAACTCACAAGCTTATGATAATTATTTGTCTTATGATAAGCTTGTTAAATGCCTTAGGAATGTTACTTTGAAAAGGAAGAAACTTTCTTCCAAGTGTAAAGAGGCATTAAAGAAATTGAATGACTACATGGTAGAAAATAATAGATTGATGAATGAAAATGATCCTTTGAAGAATGAAATGAATGTATGTAGGCTAGAGAATGAAAGGTTGCAAAATGAAATACATGTCATATTATAAGATAAGAATGTATGCATATTGGAAATTGATTGGTTAAAGAGTGAGATGCATGCTATGATAGATTCTAAGGGTAAGGCTGTTAACATACATGATGAATATAAATTGTTGCATGACAATAAGGCATTAAAGAAGTAAATCAATGACATTAAAGAATCTTTATCTAAATTTATAGAAGGCTAAGAGAAATTAAATAGCATGTTTGGAGCCCAAAAGACTTCTAATGATAGGTAAGGTTAGCATACACTTAAAGAAGTGTTTAAATGATGCAAAGACCATTTTTGTAAAGGGAAAAAGTTTAAATGAAGAAATTGTTCCTAAGCCCTCCTTGAAAAATATTGCATCATCATCTAGACCTTAAATTAAGAAGAGTTATCATGCATTTATATATGCTCCTATATCAAAAGTTAGGAAGGATATACATCAAGGTAGAAATAGGCAAAACTTTCATGGAAATTCACAAACTCATAATGATGCATTTTAGACAAAGATGTCCTAGACATTCTCATGCATGCCATATATACAAAGAAGTCCCATACATTCTCATGCATCCTATATGCAAGATTATAACTCTAAGAGTGCTTTATATCCTCATTATAGTAAGCATTCACATTAAGAAAAGGATATGCAAAACATTAAGCCTTATGGTAGACAATTTCGCCCAACCCACATACATGTACCCTACATATATTCCCATTCATCTCAAAATGTGCCTCATACTCATTTTATGCTAAGGAACATATTTCATTCATACTTTAGGTATGATATTCATCAAGGAAACACGTTTAGAGATGGTGAACCTAGAAGTACAATGTGGTCTCATAATAGGTAAATGGCATGTTTTATGGTAATATCCCTCATATACATAAGCATAATCCTATGAGAACTTATTTTGATATAATAAATGCTCTTGGTTATAAAGGTTATTGGTCTCATGGCCATATGCATAATGTTTCATATTTTTCATAATTTTTATAGTAAAGCTAGGCATATAAAAAAGTTTTGTTTTATTAAACATAGAATCTTTAGGAATCATTCACAAATATTAGTTAAGAAAGATATGAAACCTACCTCCCAAGGACTCAAGTTAATGTGGGTACCTAGAATCTATTAATTTTTTTATTTTGTAAGTCAACATTATTTGGTACAAATTTTGTGTCAAATTAGAAATTAAGAGGAAGTAGTATCTCAAATATTCTAGTGGAAATGAAAACATCACTAAGAACCCTCACATAAGCCTATGAAACAACAATAAATATATGAAATTAGGCTCAAAAGGGAAGAAAATTATTTTCATTATATAATCAAAACACTTAAAAGGATATATATTTATCAGTGAATAAGGCAATATAGGAGTAACTAATGTAATATTCTTAGAGAACGACTTTTCAAAATAAGCAAAAGAGGTCCTTTCTATTTGATACTCTTGATCAATATGATTTTATTATGAGTAATCAAAAAGGAGAACTTCAATTGAGTAGGAACAATTTGAGCATAAAAGAATTGACTCAAAATCAACTTACGTTGCAACCTTTCAAAAGTTTATTTATGATGTCTGATTTGAGTGAGAATAATAAGATAATTCATTAATCTATTTATGATGAACCTTGTTTAGAATAAAGTAATCGAGGAATAATTCCTTGACGTCATTTTGAGATTGAAGGAAAATGAATATGATTGCCTTAAAAGAGAAAGATCAGCCAAGTAATCTAAACATGGTTCTTACTAGTCTTGTTAAAAGAGAATGGATAAAAGTAATAAAAGAAGAAATGACTTCTTTAAACTCAAATTAAGTATAAAACTTGATTGACTTCCTTGACAAGTGAAAAGCTATTAGAAACAAGTGAATTCTCAAAATAAAATGAAAGGATGATGACATTATCGAAGATATAAGGCAGGTTTTATAGTAAAATAATATACACAATAAGAAGAAATTGATTATGATGAAACTTTTTCATCTATTGTGAAGTTTGTTTAAATCCATCTTATTTTGACTATGATATCTAACGTGAATCTTAAATTATACCAAATGGATATAAAAATTGTTCTTCTAAATAGATAATTAGAAGAAGAAATTTATATAGAACAATCTATAGGTTTCTTCAAGGTAGGCCAAAAAAATAAAATGCGTCAATTATTAAAGTCAATTTATAGTCTAAAGCAATCTTTAAGACAATGGTATATTCATTTTCATAACGTAGTCATTTTGTATAAATTGTATATGATTGATAAGGACCATTATGTATACATTAAGAGATCTAAAGATAAATATGTGATTTTATCTTTATATATGGATGATATATTAATTTCTTGTAATAACTGCGTGTTTTAATCAAATCAAAGATTGATTATTATCTGAATTTAAAATGAAAGAAAGGGGTGAATCTGCATATATTTTTAGAGTTAGGATTTCAAGAGATCGTTCAAAGATATTATTTTCACTTCCCCAAATGATATATATATATATATATATATATATAAAGAATTATTAAACTATTCTGTACACAAGAATGCAAACTAATTGATAGTCCTACTGCTAAAGGAGAAGATCTAAACAAAAGATTTTACTTGACAAAACTATAAGAAAGGACATAAATGAAGAAAGTTTCGTATTTCAGTGTAGTTGGAAGTCTTATGTACGTGATGATATGTATATGATTGAATATTTGTTATGCTATTGAAATGTTGATCAGATATTAATTAAATATAAGACAAGCATATTAGAGGTGGCAAAGAGAATATTGAGATATCTAAAAGGTACAACAGACTACTTATTATTTTATCAAGAAAATAACCTACGTATACAAAGATATACAAATACAAATTGGGGAGGAAATTTAGATGAAAGAACATCTTCCTTTGAATATTTGTTTTACTCAATAATGGAGCAATATTATGAAAAAATAAGAAATAATCCCATTTTTTATTGTCTACGATAGAAGTTGAATTTACAAGGTCATCAATTACAATATAAGAAGCTATGTGGCTTCATCAATTCTTAATTCATTTTTGAGTCATTACAAGTAAAATTGATCTATAGAATACCAATTATGATAGTCAAGTAGTAATCATTTATATGAAAGACCCAAATTTTCATTTTAAGATCAAATATATAGATATCAAGTATAATTATGTTAAAAGATATAGTTGTATGAGAAGATGCAAACATAAAATATATATTTACACAAGATATGGTGGCAGACTTAATAATAAAACCAATTTCTCAAGATGCATATTTCGAACATGTAAAGTCATTAGGTTTACATAGATATTAAAATATAATGATAAATATTCTCTATGTATGTTCATTTATTATAATGTCATATTTAAATATGAATATATGAAGTAGATTATACAGTGTGTAATACTTAATAAAAAACATATTTATTTTGCATAAATATATTTTAAATATGAATCAGAAGTAAGTATATTAGATTAGAGATTGGTCCTCTCACATGAGGTAATCACTTCTAACGTTTGTAATCACTAAAGATAAGATAGGTTTAAAATTTATTATTTGAGTGATAATTGAAAGCAAAAACAAAAAATTGAACCCATAAATGTCGCCATAAATA
>JAOXYD010139968.1:0-10756 GCA_028565735.1 Pinacopodium congolense
GAATTAGAAAGTATGCTTTGAAGGTAATAAATGTATTGTTTTAAATATATGATGGTATTAATGTTTTCTTAGGAAAATAAGATGGAATATTTATCTTATTGATCTAAATGACACTAACTTTAAGAATAAGTTTTTAGTTTCTTTAAATTAAAACACATGGATTTGGTATAGAAGGCTTGGACATGCTAGTATAGATTTATTATCAAAACTCAATTCCAAACAACTCTTGAATGGCCTCCTAAGTTTGAGGTATGGAAAGGACAAAATATGTGGAGCATGTCAAATGGAAAAATAAGTAAGGACCTCGTTTCTAAGTAAGAAATCAATAACAACTTTTAGATACCTTGAACTTTTATATAGATATATATTTGGCCATATTAGAGTAGCTAATTTTATTATTATTGATGGTTTTAATAGATTTACTTAGGTGTTATTTTTAGGTTCTAAGGAAGAATGTTTTAAATCATTTGTGAACTTCTTAAGAAATTCAAAATGAAAAAGGCTTTTCAATTACATCTATTTGGAGAGATCATGTTAAAGAATTTGATAACGACTTGTTTAAATCATTTTGGGAGGGATAAACATGGCATTTTGCATACCTTTTCAGCCCCTAGGACTTCCCAACAAACTGGTATAATTGAAAGGAAAAAATTAGACTTTGTAAGAAATGGTTATAACTATGAGTAATGAATATGAATTACCTAAGTATTTTTAGGCCCAAGCCATAGTTTATGCATGTCATATAATTAATAGAGTTGAAATTACGCATAAAATTTATAGAATCACTTATGAAATTTGGAGAGGTAAGAAACAAAAAATTATTCATTTTAGAGTCTTTGGTTATAAGTATTATATTTTGAACACTAAGGATAGATTAGGAAATTTGAATCTAAAACCAATAAAGGCATATTTTTAAGCTATTCTTTGTTCAGTAAGGCATATAGAGTGTTTAATAAAAGAACTCATATTGTAGAAAAATCTGTGAATGTTGATTTTGATGTGACTAACCCCCTTAAAAGTAAGAAATTTTTTTAGGATGATGATGTAGGTCTTTATAAGAATTAAGAAAAGTTAGCACTTAACAAAAAGGATTCAGGACAAACCTCGCAAGAGCAAATTATTGAACTAAGAGACGAAAGGAAGGAGGATGAGTTACCAAGAGATTGGAGATACAAAAAGGATCATCCCTCCAACAAAATCATAAGTGATATTCAACAAGGGGTAACTAGTCATTCTCAAATTAATTTATCTCATATTGCATTTATATCTCATATTAAACCTAAACGTATAGAAGAAGTTTTAGGTTATGAGAATTGAGTTTTAACTATGCATGAGGAATTGAATCAATCTGAAAGAAATAAAGTGCAAAATCTTGTAACCAGTCTTAAAGATCATCCAATGATAAGTAGAAAATGGGTGTTTAAAAATAAATTAGATTAATAAGGTAATATTGTTAGGAATAAGGTTAGGTTAGTTACAAAAGGATATAATCAAGAAGAAGGAATAGAATAAGATGAGAATTTTGCCCCTGTAGTTAGATTAGAAGATATTGGACTTTTACTTACATTTACAACTTACATAGGATTTAAATTGTCTTAAATAGATGTTAAAAGTGCATTTTAAATGGTTTTATACAAGAAGAGGTTTATATTTAACAACTCCCTAGTTTTGAAAGACATGATATAACTGATCATGCTTTTAAATTATCTAAAACTTTATATGATTTAGAACAAGCACCTAGAGCATGGTATGATAAATTAAGTGTATTCCTAGTTTAAAATGGCTTTGTAAAAGTTGAAGTTGATACCACTTTGTTCATTAAGAGAGAAAAAGAAGATATATTAATTGTTCAAATCATGTGGATGGCATTATTTTTTGTATTATTAACGAGTCTTTATACTAAGAGTTTGCTAAACATTTTAATATCACTTTGTTTATTAAGAGAGAAAAGGAAGATATATTAATTGTTTAAATTTATATTGACAATATTATTTTTTGTGTTACTAATGAGTCTTTGTATTAAGAGTTTTCTTAGTATGTATGTAGGAAGTTAGAAATGAGCATGATGGGAGAATTAAATTTCTTTCTCATACTCCAAATCACGTAAATGAAGGATGTTATTTTCATCAATCAAGACAGGTATATGAAGGAACTTTTTAAATGATTTGACATAGATCAAGCAAAACTATTGGGCACATTGATGAACATATCTACAAAGTTGAATAAGGATGAAGATGGTAAGGAAGTGGATATTAAACAATATAGAGGTATGATTGGTAATTTACGTTATTTAACTTCAAGTAGGCCCAATATTATATTTAGTATGTGTTTGTATGCAAGATTTCAAGCATCACCTAGGGAATTACACCTATTAGTTGTTAAACGCATTCTTAGATACTTCTGTGGAACTTTGCATTTAGGACTTTGTATCCTAGGAATATAGTTTTAGAATTGGTTGGTTATTTTGATGTTGATTATGTAGGTAGCTTATTACATAGAAAAAGTACATTCAATGTATGTGTAAATCCGATGTATGTCAATTCCTAAGCAATGCATTAGTTCTATAATCTAGTCAAAAACAAAATTTTGTTGCATTGTCTATAAGTAAAATGGAATATGTAGCTATCAAAAGTTGTTGCACTGAAGTTTTGTGGCTTAAACGATAACTTAGGAATTATGGTTTAGAACTTAGTAAAATTCCCATTAGATTTGATCATACACATACTATTTATTTAATAAAGAACTCCTTTCAGCATTCTAGGATAAAAGTACATAAGGATTAAGCATCATTTTATTAGAGATCATATTCAAAATGGTGATATATAACTTGAATTTTTTGAATCTGTGCATCAATTAGCTGATATTTTTACTAAACCTATATGTGAGGATAAATTTTAGATGATTAGGAGAGAGTTGGGTATGATTGATGGAGCTTTTTATGATTTTCTAAATAATTGCTTCATTCTTTTATTATTTTATTAAAATGTGTTAATTTTGTGTTTTTGATATGCTTAAATGTTTAATTTATCTTTTTGATGATTTCAAAAAGGAGAAGAGATGTATATGATATAGTTTGTCTTATAAAGGGGGAGTAGTAATTTTCTTTTAATTTTTTCCAATTCCATTATAACATATGAATTTAAAAGGAGTTGGTGATTTCTAATTGAGTTGTTAATTTTTCGTTTTAGATGTATGACTTTGCAAAATTTAAGGGGAGTTTGTCACTTTTTAGAATATAATACCTTTTGTATCTTTGTGAATTGTATTATTTATTTGGAACAATTTTGAACTTGTTATTATAATTTAGACAATTTGAATTTAAGCATGGAATAATATTCATGTGATTTTGAGTATTTTGAAAGATTTTTTATAGTTTATATTTATTATATCACATAGTTTTATCATCATTCAAAAGAGGGAGATTGTTGAACCAAAGGGGTTCTCCTTGTTTTAATGTTGACAAAACACCAAATGGACTAATATTTTTGTGTTTTTGAAGCTTTAAAAGATAGGTGCTAGGTTTGAAGTGTAATAAAAGATGTTTAAAAAGTCAAGTAAAATTAAAGATCTTGAAATGAATTGATTAAGATTTAAAGTTTTTGGAAGAGTTATGATAGAATTCATATAGGTTATGCCTTGTGGTATTATTTAATTATTTTTATTGTTTTGAAGCGGTTCAACACATGCACAACACATTCATATTTTGGAATAAGCATATAGGTTGCATAATTAAGAGAAATCTTATATGAAATATTTTTTTTAAATCCTCTTAGTTAGTTAAAAATATTTTTGGCTATATTTTGGATGTGTGTGAGAGTTTATGAAGTGCTTATAATGTTAGGATATGTTTGAATTGGGTTGAAATTACCTTTAAAATTTTTTTGTAAATTTATACGGGTTAAAACAGTGGTTTTATGTAGGATTAAATAACAGTACTATGACCCACCATTTAATATACATTCCCAATACTTAAACAGTTGGGATTCAATGGGTTTAAGTCATAGGAAGCTACCATTTAAGAGTATAAATCACACTTAGTAGATTTTCCTCAATAGTAACAAACTTTTAATGCATTAGAACATTGTGCAATGGTAATAAATGGTTGATTTGACATCCTAGGGCTATAAATGATTTCCTTACACTTGTTTTTGTTATCCAAGTGCCTGCAAAGTGATTTATCAAGTGATTTGGACCTTGTGAATGTCTTTCTTGAAAGTTATCTTAGAGTGTCTTTTGATACTCGATTTTTCTGCATTCATTCAAGTTTTGTGAGCCTCTAAATACATTAAAGAGTGATCGAGTGAGATTATTTTGTAAGAGTATTTTGTGAGAAATTATGTTGTTGAGAGAAAGTTTATTCCTTAACCTTAAAAAGGGAGTGAAAGGTTTATCTTATACTTTTGAAAAAAAAAAAGGTGGTTATACTATAACATTGGAATCTTGTTATTTTGATAGTGGAACAAAATCTCAACAGTGGTGTTAGGGATTTGATATAGGAGCAAGTGGATCACTCCAGACTAGAATAAATCTTTGGTGTCACTCTTCCCTTATACTCTTTACTTTTATGCAATTTGGTTGTGTATAATTTGATTCTTTGTTTAAAAAAATTATGGTGACACTATCCAATGAATCTTTGTGTGATATTATTTATATTAATTTTGCTCTATAAAATTGATTAATTTTTATTTTTATCAAATTGTTTAAATAATTATCTATTTTTCACAACTGTTATATGTTTTTCCATAATTTCTTTTTCGTAAAGTGTTAAAGATTTTTTAGTGAACTTAGGAATTCTTGTAGATTTTTTTAAGAACTTAATTCAACCCTTTAGGTGCCATTCAAGTCTATCATAAAGTTAGATATGTTTAAACATTCCTCAATACTAGAGATTGTTGTTTAATCCTATCCTTACGATGTTTATAGCATCTTTACCTCCTCACGGTACTGATTACGTGTTTAAAACCTTCTTCATCATGTAACGCCACTACCATATCACAAAGTTATGGTGTCTTCTATTAATATCACATCCTCTGTGCACAACCTACGACATCGTGTTTTCCAATATGGGTTAGAAGCTATCATGAGGACATCTTTGATTGACTTAAGCAAAAGAAGGAGATTTTATTGTTGTCAAAATTTTGGGGTACTTTCTCCTTTTTTCCAAAGCTAGCACATTCTTATCCTTCTTATTGTCATAATCAACTCATTCACAATATATGTTTGTTAGTCCAAATGATGGTACAACTACTTCATATGGTACATTGAATAATTCACTTAGAGATATATATATGTAATTAAAGAGTTAAGGGACAAGAATATAGTGTTAGTTTTAACAGTAGATCGTGCAGTTAAATATTACTGAAAAAGGATCTAGTGTCTATCATTATTGTGTTAAAAGTTATTTGTAGATACAATAGCAATGTATCTCAAGTAGAAATGGGGTTTGTAATAATTCAAATTTAAAAATGAAATGTGTGCAAAATTTTGTTATGTGACTATGAAATCAATTTATGGATGCATACATCATGTCTCACATTGTTATGGTAAGTCTAGTTTGTAAAACAATTTATGATCATTTATTATATTCATGATCACTTCAAATGATGACTATAGCAACAAAACTAGTAATTGAAGATTATTGAAGCAAGAGAGCCTTTGACCATAGTTTTTATGATAACAAAATATGTATTTTACTAATGATTTGAGTTTTTAGTGTAAAATTAAAAGATAGGTACATTTGGTGATTAATTCAAAGCAAAAAACTTAAACTTGGAGGCTAAATTTGAATAAAATGAAAGAAAAAGCATTATAGAATCTCTTAGACCTTTAATTAGGTAAGAAACTTGATTGTAAGTTTTACTTAATGCTTAAATAATCTTTGGGCCCAAAATTTTTTATATTGTATTTCACAAGTCTTAAAGTTATATAATTTTTCACTAAATAGGTTAAATTTTGAGTTTAAAACCATTGAATCAATTTAACTATTCAAACAACCTTGAAGTGTTTTAAAACTTATGGGTGATGTTTTTAAAGTAAAAGAAATAAGCTGAAATGTGTATGAATTGGTTTTGTATTAGTTTAAAACAAAAACTTTTCAAAATATGGTAAATTAGTCATAAATCAAGACAATTTGTGCTTTTGATATTAATTTCATGTCTTAGTATTCAAATTTACTTAGGGATATTTTGTAACTTGTTTGAATTGAATTAGAAGTCAATGAATTTATTTTTAATTAGTTATAGATGAATTTTATGTTTCTGTAGTTCTATAGGTTAACTCATCTTTGTTAATCAGTTAATTAGTGCCTACTTTATAAGGTCATTGATTGACTAGCATAAGTGACTGATGGACCAATCATTGATCGATTAGTGCTTAACATAGGTCTATTAATTAAGCATTAAATCTACAACGATACTTTTCTTTTCGCTGTAAATTCAATGCTTTCTCACCTTTAACAACTAGTAAATCTATCTAGCATGTCTTTTGCCTTCAAAATAATATATCTAAGTTTTTTAATTCATTTATTTTGATCTTGATGCAATATTTATTGACTTTTGAGCTTACAAAATCACCTTTATTAGAATCTTTAAGTTTTCATAGTTCATCTTATTTTGTCTTCATCTTTCAATCTTTAAAATTCAATCCATCATATGCTATTTCTTTTTTTCAAGAGTTCATTAATCACATTTTTCTTTTTCTTTTTCTTTTTATTTTTGAAAACATAAGAGCCCTATCATTATTGAGATCAAAGTGAAGCACCTTTAAAGGTGTATTTTGGATACTTTAAAGGGGTTTTCATATTGTTAGGTTGGTTAATCTTATAGAGCTTCCTTTTTTCCTTGAAAAAGAATTGTTAAAGGTTTCTCTTCACCTTCTAAAAAGAAGATTTGAATTATAATGGTTGGTCTTCATCCACAGAAAAAGATTGCACTTATTATTATGAGTTAGTGAAAAGTTCCAACATTATTGATAAAGAGAGGACATAGGATAAAGTAAGTTAGTGTTAGGGGTGAATTTTATAGTGTTTTTTTTATGTTATTTGTTGTATATTTACCCTTATTTTAGTGCTGAATTGTTTAATTAATGTTTAGAAATGTTTAATTTGTAGATTGATGTAAATAATTGAAGAAATTTGCAAAAAGGAAGCAAAATCATCTAAGTCTAGACCATCAATGGCAGTCTAGCAATCCACCGTTGATGGATCCACAGACCATTATTGAAGAAGTCAAAAATAGACAACTAATGGCGGGTTGTTCATCCTTCAACGCTGCCATTGTAATTCGGTGCAGACCGTCGTTATAAGGCGCAGATATCGTTTTTTAACAAATTCTTCAACATTTGCGACTTGTCTTCTTCCTTCACTTGCAGCTACTCCATTCCTATAAGGTCTCCCCAGATGCTTTAAGCATCAAATTTAGGAGTAAAGCGTCAAATTTAGGAGTTAAACACCTTTGTTTTAGTAGTTTTTTAGATCAAAGTAGTTTTAGGTTGTTTTTAGTTTCAATCTTTTGTAATTAAGTTTCCAGGTTGTTTATGTGGTTCCAAAAGCTATAATCACATGGATTAGAGTTAGCTAATCATCTCATATCCATCTTTGGTGATTTCTAACCTTTAATCTTATGTATTAATTAATCAAATTTTATGTTGGTTAAATTATTTATCTTGTTAGCTTTGATTAATTTTTGTGCTTAATGTTAACGTTTAGTTTAGATGAGTTGTTAAATGTGTTTATGGATGATTTATTGTGGTGATTGATTGATAATGCATGATTAGTAAATTAATCTTTGTGTATTGAATGCTTAATTCTTATTTTGAACTAATCACTTAGGATATTGCCCTCAGATAATCTAGGATCTGACAATCTCTACCTAGGTTATTAGAAAAATTAATAAACAACGTGGTTTAAATCAATGAACTAACCGAAGATTGATTGATCATGAGGGTACTAGTCTTAGATTAGGATAATTTAGAACTAGACTTCCTAAGTTTTAAGCCTGTTACCTAAGTTTAAGGCATAACCAAACTCCATGATAGGACTAATAGAGATAAGTTAGTGTCTTAACCATAAAGTTGTCTTGAATTAGAGAAGACCCTAGATTAAGCATCACTGATTCAACAATTAAATCATCAACCACCAAAGCTTAACTGAATAATTTAGGCAAAGCAATCTATAGTTCTTTTACAATAGATTGGAATTTTTCTAGGATTTTTAGATTAGCTTTTAGTTATTTATTTTCTTAAATCATAAAGTTGAGTGCTCTCTAGATAATTGTAATCCGATTGACCTAGTATTTACATCCTATAAACTTCCTCGCAGGATTGATACTTGGAGTCTTAAATATACTCTACTTTATTACTTGATTCGATCGGTACGCTTGCCGAATGTTGGTTTAGAATTAATTATGAAATTTTGCATTGAAAGATAGATTAATTTGAGCTAATTTTGTATGTGGCCAACCGCAATCTATTATGTGCATATCGTACTACTTTCAAGATGCCCATTGATATGTCTCCATATAGCTTGGTGTATGGTAAATCTTGCCATTTACCTATGGAATTGGAGCATAAGGCATTTTGGGCAATAAATTTCTTGAATTTTAAGGCAAAGCAAGTTGGTGAACAAAGGTTATTACAATTGAATGAATTGGATGAATTTCGCCTTAATGCATATGAAAATGCCAAATTATATAAAGAACGAACAAAGAAATGGCATGATTAAAATATTGTTCATCACGACTTTTAAATTGGCAATAAGGTACTAGTCTATAACTCTCACTTAAAACTCTTTCTTAGTAAGTTGTGGTTCAAATGTACTGGCCCTTATGATGTGCTTAACGTTTATACTTATGGTACCATTAAAGTATCAAATTAATAGTCATCCTTTAAACTCAATGGACAAGGGGCCAAACTTTATGTGCCTAATAGGGTTAATGACCAATTTGAGATTATTAATTTTTCTAACCCCTATTAGGGTGTTTTATATGTGAATTTTATTATGTTAGGTTGTTTTAGCTCTTTTCTTTTTAGTGTTTTTAGTTTTCACTTCTCTCTTTTTCAAGGTTTTCAGTCTTTTGTTGTTCTTTCATTCTCATTGTTTTAGCTTTAGACTTTTCATTTTCGATGTAATTGTTCGTCTTTTTAGTATCATTTCATTATTTTTAGTTCTTTTGTTCTTTTAATGTATGCTCTTTTTTGGGTACATTACTCTTTTATTTATTTTATAGAGAATTCTTTTGTTATTTAGTGCCTTTGTGCCTTCATGTTTTTTATCTTTTGCCAGCCACTGTTATCAATGGTTGCATTAGGCCTTGCTCAAATTCATGTCAAATTTTCCAAGTGCTACAATTCTTATCATGTTGTTCTCTATTCCTTCTCTCCGATCTTTTGCTTATCGTTTCCATTTTGTCACATTAGGGATCAATGTTTATTTCATGTGGGGGGGAGGGAATGGGAATTCTATTCCATGCTTATGCTCATTTACTCTCAAGTTGATTTTTTTTCATCTGTTTCCAATCAATTTATAACTTTTTTTAAAAAAAAATTGATTTTGATCTTATCATTGGTCGGTTTTCCTTTTGAGTTTCACTCTTTTGACATAATAAGATGTTATCCTTTTGATTTTGATGATTGACGAGCTTTTGATATTCATTTATTTCATGTTTTAGACAAGTAAGTCCTTTAAGATCGCTATGACATTCCAATTCTAAAATGAATCTTTCTAAGATAAATGTTTCATCTTAGATGCAATATCATTATCCTCTATCAAAACAAAAGAAAGACAAAATAAAAAGAAAAAAAATGACAACAAAATGGAAAAATAAAGAAAAGAAAAGAAAAAATAAGCGGAAAAATTAAAAGAAAGAAAATGAGTGAAAAGAAAAGAAAAATAATAATGAAGTGGGCTTATATTTCATTCACTCTGCTGGCTTCTAATCATTTGGATAAATTTTATGAGTGGTGGAAAGCCAATTGATGAAAGGTGGCTCAATCTAGTAAGCCAGGGGTTATTCAGCATAAATTGTTCACCTTTGAGTACGAAAAATTGAGTGACTTTCAACTAAAGCTAGGCTCACACTGCTTTTTTCTTTTTAGTGCTTAGGCTTAAGGATATGGATTTGTGTTCATTGATGTTACTATATGGTTGGTTTATATTCCTTTTATGATTGGAATGGAATTATAATCATAGGATTAATTGGAAGAAGTATGAAGTAAACCAATTGCAATTGTGACTTAATTGAATAAATCAAATTTATAACCTTTTAATTGGTCATATTGAATAAAGGATAAGGGAATTCTTTTCAATGGTTTGGTTGATTGATGGGGATTATTTTTCTCAAGATTATACGTTGTTTGGAAACTAATTATAGATTGATTTGCTTGAAGACAAGCAAAACATATGTGTAGGGGAGTTGATAGACTTGAATTTTATCACATATTTGCCTCTATTTCAAGTTAAATTGCTGTATAATTTCTTACATTTGGTCTTTATAGGCAAAGTTATATGTTTGATTGATTAATATTGCAGCTAGAGATGAATTATCCTATAAAATTTGAGACAAGGTTGTTGGAATTCGAGAATTTGGACTAAAACGACAAGTCTGGAAGGGCGTCGTTTAACCCTGCTAATCATCATTCTACTCTCGCATCAAAGACTAAAATGGAGGTGTCCATAACGCGTCATTTTACTCAATTTAAGTGTCGTTTAAGTAGCAGTCGACACATTTCCAACTAAATCTTCTTCTCTAATAGCTACACC
>JAOXYD010139988.1:0-10755 GCA_028565735.1 Pinacopodium congolense
ATTTGTTTGCATTTTTAGAATTGAAATTTGTTTGGTTTAAGCTCTTTTGTTAACATGTCTCAAATCTATCCACATTTCAATTTTTATCATTCAATCTGATTTTTCAGTATCAAAATAATTTTTTATTTCTTCAAAATTATCAAAAATATTTTTCCTATGGTATTAAGAGTATCCTAGAATTTTATTTCATTTCTTAGCACTTAAAATTTAATTAAACTTTAAAAAGATAGATTACTCAAAGCTGTCTCCAAAAGCTCTTTCTTTCATTATTTGGAATTAATTCAAGTGTAACCCTAATTCTTTTAAGAAAAAATACGTGCAACCATATAACAAAACCCAGCAGCCTCCTGGGCCTCTCAAAACCCTCAAATATCATTTTCTTGCTCTAAAAAAAATTGATAGATAAACTTCCCAATCTCTCCAAGCAGTCTCTCTCTGCACCATTTCGATTTTCTCTTATCCCTATCATATTAAATATATTTGATAAATTGTGAAATTTGTATTTTATGTTGTCTAGTGTGTGTACGGTTGTGATTGATCATAGTTTCTAATTTTTTTGAGTGATTATATTGATTGAGTAGAACTTAAACTACCAAATATACCAAATTTGTTTCTATCTATTCTGATCTATTTTATATATTGATTCTCGACACATAAATCTATTTCAAAAATTCTGATTTTATGATTTTATATTTTCTTATAATTTATAGAGGTTGTGTAATTTTTGTTTAAATTTTTGAAAGATTATATCTTAGGTTTTAAGTCTGTTCACTTCAGAAGTGTCGAATCTGTCCAAATTTTTCTGTGTTAAATTTCAACGTGTTTATGGGAATTTTAGTCAATTTATAAAATCCTAAAACAATTATTTTATGATTCCCTGTATGTCCTAGAGTTAGCTAAATTTTGTTTTGTAATTTTGTCAAGGCTATCTAAGTTAGTTTAAAAATCATTTTTCAGATACTCCTAAACTATTACTATTTTTTATTCTTGTGTTAATTGCATATTTTGATTATATAAATCAGTTCTGGGTATGTAAGCTTGTGGCTTTTGGTTTTTTATGATCTTAAATTATCCAGGTATTTTTAGTTTGATTTGTGATCACTTATATCTTTTGTTTAGGGTTCATATTTGCAATCTGCTCAAATCTGTCCAGAATTCATTCTTTTGCTTTCATGCATATATTTGAGCAACCAAATCTAATGTATTTGCTTCCAAATTGTGGTTTTCTGTTTGTTTATGTCTCATAAGTGTTATTAAATATTTAACTAAATTTTTATATTCTTATTTGACAATTTGGAAGTATTATTGTTCTATTCATTAAATTTGTCCAGATTTAGATTAAGTGAATATTTCAGGTTACGCCTCATAATCATACAAGTTTTTTTAGTGTGCATTAAACCTGGCATATTAAGTTTGTTTTAGCTTTCATTTGTGTCATTGATCATTCATTTCATTAATGAAAGCTTTGGATCCCTTAGATTGATTGTGCTTTAAGTGAAATACATTCATAAGTGTCCTTAGTTACTTGAAAAGGGAAATTTGCATTGTTAGATTGATTAAGGTTGTCAAGGCTCCTCTTTGCCATTTAAAGAGTGGGAAGGCTCCTCTTTGCCTTAAAACATTAGGTTGAAAAGGCTTCTCTTTGCCAAGAAAAATATTGTCTTGTGAAGGCTCCTTTTTTCCTAGAAAAAGATTGTCTTATAAAGGCTACTCTTTGCCTAAAAAAATATTGTAATTGTTTTTGCTTTAATTAGTTAAAAACAACATCTAACAAGTAGTTGAAGAGGAGAAGTAGCCTATCTTTGGGGTAGATGATTTTCTATTATCTCTCTTTACTTATTACTTGTTGCGCATTATCAGTTTGGCATTTACTCTTGAATACCTCATTAAATAAAACTGGTTAAGTGTTAATTTTAAATTCTACAAGAAAGTTTTTAACACTTAATTAACCCCACTTTTGAGTGCCTTTAGGGCTTACAATAGTAATGCTACCTTTCTTAGGTATCACTTGAACTAGGCTAACCCAAGTTGAATCAGAGATAGGAAAATTTAGTATATTATTTAATAGTTTCACTACTTTATTCTTTATTACTTTTTTTCATGTTCAAATTCAATCTTCGTTGCGGTTGGACTCTTGACTTGCTTCCTTCTTTTATAAAAATCTTATGTGTACATATTAAAGGACTTAACCCCTTAATGTCTATAATGGTCTAACAAATAGTTCCTACATGATTGCACAAGACTCTTAACAAACTACCCTCTATACTATCAGTCAACGATGATGAAAGAATAATAGGTAAATACAATAAGAGATTTAGATATGCATACTTTAAGTGCAACGAGAAAGGATTACGTTCTAATTCAAGTGGCTCCTTTATTGATGGCCTAGGCAATGAATTGATTAGGCTATCTAAAAGTTCAAACTTAGTGGATGGATACCAACCAGGGAATACATTTCTTTTGTCCAAAGCACTTAAAAACTTCACTAATTTCTTCTTTATTCAGATCTATAGATTGAGAATAAGTTAACACCTTCTATAAAGGACTAGAACATAACATAACATAATAGAATGGCCACTTATGAAATTTTTAACTCCGATAAAATTGCATCAATCGTAATCTATATGGTGTTGCATTGTCTTAAAAATATCAAACTCTATTTTTAGATCTTGGAATCTTAAAATTAATTTCTCACTATGCACATCAATCAATTTGTTGACTGTAACTATGAATGATGGTCCAAAAATAATAGGAACCTTACTATATTCTTCCATATCAAGTACCAAGAAATCCACAGGGTAAATGAACTTGTAAACCTTGGTCATCACATCTTATATAATCCCTTATGGATAGGTAATAAAATGATCTGCCAATTGCAATGAAACTGTTGTAGGCTTTGGTCTTTCCAATCCTATCTTCTTGAAGATAGATAAGGACATTAAATTAATACTTGCTCCTAGGTTTATAAGTACCCTATCTATTTGCAAGTTACTTATTGTACATGGAATGGTAAAGCTACTATAAATCTTAAACTTAGGAGGTAACTTTTTAAGTAAGATTGTAGAACCTTCTTTATTTAACTTTATAGTTTCATAATCTTTTAATTTCCTCCTTTTTGATAAGATGTCCTTTAGAAATTTTGTATAGCTTGGTATTTGTGTTATGGAATCTACTAATGGGTTATTAATATGTAATTTCTTGAACATTTCTAAATATTTCCAAAATTGTTTATCTAAATTTGATCTCTTAAGTCTTTGCGAGTAAGGAATCCTAGGCTGATATGGTTTAACATTCAGGTCAGCGAAAGCCTATGTGGTTACTCCTGACTCTCACTCTGAAACTCCTTTCCCTTTCCCTTTCCTTTTACTGCTTCCACCACTGCTTCATCACTATTTTCTATTTTCCCCTTCTTATTATTTTTTACTTTCTTAGTCTCTACTTCTTTTCTGCTTCTCAAAGTAATGACCTTGATATGCTTTATAGGATTGGCTTCAGTTATGCTATACAACTTACTTAGAATCTGCTCTTGTAAAGCTGAGCAAGTTATCCAACTTGAGTCTTTAAATTCTTTATTGAAGTTTCATGGTTTTGTAATCAAGATTCATTACCCAGAATAAAATTCTACATAGTTTCTTCTAAACTTGATTTTTCAAGTTGAGGGGGTTGGCCTTAAAGCCTGGTAGTGGTACACTCTGTGGATTGACTAGGAGTTGATAGATATTATTATTGTCATGCCATGAAAAGTTTGGATGGTTTCTTCATCCAGGTTGTAGATATTGGATTATAGGTCATACCTTTGTCTATTATAGTTAACATATTGGGCTTACTGAGGCTCTCTGGAAAAAGAACTACTTACTTGACAATCTAAAGATATATGGAAGGAACTACCATAATGTTCACACTCAAGTTGATTCTTAAATGTGAAACTAATAACTCCACTAACCAAAATATTCATTGCCATCTCTCCAATCAAATTAAAAGCTTCCTCCGGAGTCTTGTACCTAAAGCTACCTCCATTTGCAGCATATATAAAGTAGTGAGTAGAAGGTTAAGGCTAGTATAAAATATGTCCACTTATTGTCCCATATTACAGACATGACTTGGATACTTGACCAATATTTCCCTATACCTTTTTCATGCCTTATATAAGCTATCATTTTGATACTAAATAATGGAATTAATTTCAGTTTTCATCTTTTCAATCTTAGTATGTGGGAAAATTTTACTAGAAATACCTTCATTAAATCGTCCCATGTTAAAATGGAACAAGGTATATGCGAATTAAGCCACGCTCTAACCTTATCTCAGAGAGAAAAGGGAAATAACATAAGCTTAACAATGTTATTGGGCACTCTATTACTCTTAAAAAGATCACAAATATCAAGAAAATTTTATAGATACTCATTAGGATCTTCTAAAGATGTACCACCAAATTGAGAGCCTCTAACCATACAAAATAATACTGTGTGAAATTTTAAAGTTATTTGCAATGACCTTAGGCTTCACAATGCTAGCCATAGGTCACCCTCTATTGCACAAAGTTAAATCCATAATAGTTTATTATCGTTGGTTACATACAAAATTAGCTTAAATTAATCTATCTTTCAATGCATACTTTAACAATTAAGTCAAGACCAACTTTTCGGCAAGCGTACCGATCGAATCAAGTAATAAAGCAAAGTATATTTAAGACTTTGAGTATCAATCCCATTAGCAAGTTGATATGATGTAAGTACTCGGTCAATCGGATTACAATTATCTAGAGAACACTCAGTTTTATGATTTAAGAAAATAAATAACTAAAAGCTAATCTAAAAACCCTTGAAAGCTTCCAATCAATTGTAATAGAGTCACATATTACTTTTCCTAAATTATTCAATTAAGCTTTGGTGGTTGATGATTTAATTGATTTAAAGATCAGTGAGAAATAATCTAGGGTTTTCACTAGATCAAGGCAGCACTATGGTTAAGACAATGACATACCTCTATTGGTCATATCCTGAAGTTTGGTTATTCTTCATACTTAGGTAATATGCTTAAAGCTTAGGAAGTCTAATCCTAAAATTTCCTATTTCAAGATTAGTAACCTTATGATTAAACAATTTTTTGGTTATTTCACTAATTTAAACTTTGTTGTTTATTGATTTTTCTAATAACCTATGTAGAGACTTTCGGATCTTAGATTATTTGATGACAATATCATAAGTGATCAGTTTAGGACAAACATTTAGAATTTAGTAAACAAAGATTAATTCATTAATCTTGCATTAATCATTAACTAACAAATTTAACCATCAATAAACACACTTAACAACCTAGCGAAACTGAAATTAAACATTAAGTACATAAATTAATCAAAAATAACAAAATAATTAACTTTAACAACATAAACTTTGATTAAATTAAGATAACAACAATAATACACGAAATTAGGAGTTTAGAATGAATCAAATCACATCCTCATATTGTTATCTAACTCTGAACAATGTGATTATAGCTATTGGAACCTCAAATAAAGTTGAAAACCCAAGTTACAAAAGATTGACATGAAAAATAACTTAAAAACTACTTTGTTCTAAAAACTACTAAAAATTAAGGTGTTTGATGCCTAAATCTGCTTGTTTAGAAGTCTGGGAGAGGTTCCTTTATATATGGAAGGTGCAACTACAAGTGGAGGAAGAATAAAATCTCAAATGTTAAAGATTCAAGTCAAAAATTGCGTTTGTTGTCTTTTAACGATGAACTGATTATGAGTATAACAGTGTCGTTGATGAGTGGTGGCCATCGTTGTTAGACGTATGCTAAACTCATCAACAGCACCCAGTTAATCCATCAACGTGAGCCTAGAAGGGTGTCATTAATGATCCAGAGTTGGGTGGGTTTACCTCCTTTTTGATCAATTTGCCAATTCTTCACATCAATCTTCAACTTAAATATTTCTAAGCATAAATTAAACATTTAAGCACATAAATGGGGGCAAATATACAACAAATAACATCTAAAAGCACTATGAATTTGGTCCCTAACAACAACCCCACATTTAAGTTTTTCCTTTTCATAAAGTAAACCAATTCATCAACTTTCTCAAATTAGTATATAATTATAGGAAAATAAATTCAAGATTAACAACATAATTATTGAAAAGATTTTCTAAATCTTTCAAAAACATTGACTCATCGAAATTTTATATAATCAATTAATCATATCAATTCACAAATGCATTTAAATGATTTCATTCTTTTTCAATCTTCAACCTAAATCACAAAAATCAATTTCATATGTAAAGGGTAAATATAATGAGTTTAATTTATCAACTTTTTAAACATTTTCACATTCTTTATTTAATAATTTACTGAATTAACTAATTGATTAAATATGTGAGCAACATGGTTGAGAAGTAACTCAATCATTTAATGTGAAGGTGAACAGTTTATTGTGATTAACCCTTGGTTATTCATTTGAGTTACCTCGAATCAACTAGCAATTAGCACTACTCATAACTTCAACCTTGTACACACACACACAAACACACACATATATATTGTTTGCTTCTTTTTTTATTTTCTTCTTTTTAATTTATTTTATTTTTCTCTTTTTCTTTCTTTTCTTTTTTTATATACATATATGTATAAGATTATAAATCAATGGAGTGAATTTTGCTTACTTATTTAATTAACTAAGTTATAAAAGAAGTCACAAAATTACTCACTAAGTTGCATTTTATATGTGGAATATCATTCTAATCATCAGGTATCAGTTATCCAAATTATGAAATAAGTTAAAGACATTTAGTCATTAATAGTCAAAATTAATCATATAACATTTCAAATTGTCAAAATAATAAAATTAAAAAGAAAACATGAACAATAATAAGCATCAAAATAAAAAAAAATTCACAAATTATAAACTAGTAAAAGAAAATAGATAAATGGATATACCATCAAACAATAAATACTCAAGTGTACTCAAGATGTATATCCTACCCCTACACTTACATTGAACATTGCCCCTAATGTTCATAAATAAACAAATAAGCATAAAATGAAAGAGAAAGGAAATGAATACACTTGGATAAAGTTGTGATCATGGAAGCTCATACGAGGTGAATTGCAACCATCTAAAAATGAAGGATAAAATCTCAAACCATTAGAAACCAAAGAAAACTAAAAAGAAACAAAAATAAAAACACACTAAAAGAAAACACACCAAAAACACTCAAAAAGCATACTATTTTATTGAAAATATATGAAATCCTACTTCTATGGTTAGGTTGCCTCCCAAAAAACACTTATTTAAGGTCTTTTAGCTGGACCTTAGGATTAGGGAATTATCAATCTCAGCCTAGGTCTAACACATAACTTCTCATCCTTATCCTTAGTATAATGACAAACTAATTTTGGAAAATTTCCTATACCATTAAGAAGGGTCCTGAATTCATAAGTCATACCTTAAACAAAACATCTTGGAAAAAAGTCTGGGTATCTCACTCTTGCTTGTGAATCAAAAGATGAAATACCTATGAAATCTACGCTCTCATATACTACCTTAGACTCTTCATCTATCTTAGTTTCGATGACCCAAAACTAATGTTTACAATAAATAGTGTCAAAAATTAGGTTATCTAATGTTGAAACTGACTTACCACTCACACTTGCTAGCTTAATTGACTCTACATGATTAATTTCCCTAATTGATTCTAAAATTTACTCCATGGTTCTTTGATCATGCTCAGGTTGAGAAGGATTTTCTAAATGTGAAATGAATGAAGCCGTATTAAGCCAAGAATAATCAATATGATCCATCCAACTAGAGGTACACTCATCTATATATTCAGGATACTGTTGACTAGGGAAATGTGAAGGTTTTTTAAAACAAGTTGGATTAAGACAAGAGTAATCAAGGTAATCCTCATATTCAGGGGTATAGGTTTTAATGTGCTTAAAATGATTTATCCATTCATTGCCCCAATTAATTCAAACTTTAGGCTCATACCATTTGCTATCAAGCCAATGATAATTTTGCATCCATATCTTTTTGATAACTCAATTAAGTTACCAAAAGATGCCCCAACTCATAAATAAAGACGACAATAAAAATAAAACAAAGAAAGAAACTAAAAAATGAATCATAAAAAAAATACAATACACAATAAAGAAAACAATGCAAAAAAAAATACAAACTATAAAGTAATTGATATCGATATATCCCTTATATTACAATTCACTTGCCTAGAAATGATACCAAAAATTTGATTACAGTTGGCCATATACAAAATTAGCTCATAATAATCTATCTTTAAACTCACAATTTAACAATTAATTCGAGACCAATTTTTTAGTAAGCTTATCAGTCGAATCAAGTAATCAAGTGGAGTATATTTAAGACTCCGAATATCGATCTCACGAGGAAATTTATATGATGTAAGAACTAGGTCAATCCGATTAAAATTATAAAGAAAACACTCAGTTTTATGATTTAAGAAAATAAATAATTAAAAGCTAATCTGAAAAGTCTAGAAAACTTTCAATCAATTGTAAAAGAGTCATATATTGCTTTCCTAAATTATTCAGTTAAGCTTTGGTGGTTGATGATTTAATTGATTCAAAGATCAATGAGAATTAATCTAAGGTCTTCACTAGATCAAAACAGTGCTATGGTTAAGACACTGACTTATCTCTATTAGTCCTATCCTAAAGTCTAGTTATTCTTCAAACTTAGGTAATATACTTAAAGCTTAGGAAGTCTAATACGAAATTTCCATAATTCAAGATTAGTACCCTTATGATTAGCCAAGTCTTTGGTTATTTCACAGATTTAAACTATGTTGTTTATTGATTTTTCTAATAACCTAGATAGAGACTGTCAGATCCTAGATTATCTGATGACAATATCCTAAGTGATCAGTTTAGGACAAGCATTAATCATTCAATAAACAAAGATTAATTAACTAATCATGCATTAATCATTAATTAACACATTTAACCATCAATAAACACACTTAATAACCTAACTAAACTGAAATTAAACATTAATTACAGATATTAATCAAAGCTCACAAAATAATTAACTTAAGCAACATAAACTTTGATTAATTTAAGATAACAACAATAATAAAAGAAATTCAGAGTTTAAAATGAACAAAATCACATTCCCATATGGTTTTCTAACTTTGAACAATGTGATTATAGTTACTAGAACTTCAAACAAACCAGAAAACCCAAATTACAAAATATTTAAATGAAAAACAACTTAAAAACAACTTTGATCTAAAAACTATTGAAAACTAAGGTGTTTGATGCCTAAACCTACTTGCTTAGACATACAGGAGAGGTCCTTTTATATAGGGAAGGTGCATTTGCAAGTAGAGAAAGAAGACAGCCGTAAATGTTGAAGGTTTGAGTAGAAAATTGCTTGTGTCGTCCTTCAACGACAAGTTGACTATGAGTACAACAGCGTTGATAATTATTAAATTTTCATATTCTTTTTAATGTCATTTCAATCTTATTTTATTGTTTAAATATTTAATTTGTGTTATATTTTGTTTAATGACAGATTTATTGCGATAACATAAATTAGGCTAAAGCATGAAGAATTTAAAGCAATTTGAGGAAAAGCTAAAAATTGTATTAATTTGAAAGGAAAAAAAACAAAACAAAACAAAAGAAAAAAATAAGTTTAAACTCAAAGCGACATGCGGACAAAAGAAACAAAAGTAGAGATGGAGGCTTTTTTAGGGAATTATTCACCAATCCCTAGGCGATATAAAAGAGAGAAGTGGAGAGTTTTAAGTCTGGTGGTTGGGACATGTGCAGGCGACTTGGGAGCTGTTTGTCTTGAGCTGCTGCATCAGGAGGCTCCACCAGCATTGGGCGACTTGCTTGAGCTGCTCCACACCATCCGCACCACCCCGCACCAAGGGCTAGACCAGGACGCACACCAGACACTGCTTCACTCAGACCACGCACCTACATGGCACATACCAAGCACCACCAGCACGCACCTCTCCACCAGGACACACACAAGAAATGCTGCATAAGGGTGGCTTGGAGAGGCAGCTTCATGGCTGTACAGTGACAACGCTGCACCTTTAGATGCTACACAGGGACCAATTCTTCGAGTTTAATTTGAATTAACTACTAGTATTGTCTTAGTTTTTTTTTTTTAACTTTGGGTATAGTTCTTATTTTAGTTTTCATTTGTTTAGTTTCTTCTCTGAATTTTTACTTGATTCTTGTTCGCATTTTTATTTTTATTTGCTTTCTTAAGAATATTATTTTAGTGTTATGGTTATTGTTTTTCTCAAATTATAACATTTATTTGCTTTTAATATCAATTTTGTCTTTAGTAAATTTAAATTAAATTTCTTTTCATGTATTTATGTTAGTTATGTTTTGTGTCTTAATTTATTTATTTACTGTTTTTATTTAATTTATACTTATTATAATTTTTGCTAGAAAGTTAGTTTAAGTTTTGATTAATTAAGTTTTTAGTTATTTAAATAATACTTCAAGTAATGTGCATTTGCGTTAATTTAAATGTCAATTTTTGTTTTCTTTTATTGTTCTTAATTTTTTTATCTTTTTTTTTCTTTTAATTAATTATATTTAGTGTTTATTTAATTTAATTATGTTTAACTAGTTTAATTTTGGGTTGGAGGTTATTAATGAAATTTTAGCTTAATAATTGTGAGAATTGATTAGGAATTGATTTACTATTGTGATTTAGGTAAAGGTTGAATTGGAATTCCACATAAAT
>JAOXYD010139999.1:0-10755 GCA_028565735.1 Pinacopodium congolense
TTTTCTTTGTAAACAAAGTAGTATCCACCTTTCCTTTAACAAAACCATTTTGAATAAGAAAAGAGCTTAATCTATCACACCAAGCTCTAGGAGCTTGTTTCAAACCATACAAAGCTTTTGAAAGTTTGAAAACATGCTCAGGTGCATCATGCATTTCAAAACCGGGGCCATTAAAGGAAACCATAGCGCCGTTTAAGGTCGAACACCCCGTTGTTTAAGCTAAAATGTTCAAAGTAAAATGGTACCCTCCAGCCCGTCGCTCATTAACAGACAGGGCGCCGTTTATCAACAAGTACACAATGTTTCATTAAATTCAGTGCCAAATCATGATGAAACGATGCAGCGTCGTCTCTTAAACACTAAGGACACTTGAGGGGGACTGTAAATTGCAATTTTATGTCATAGAAACGAGGAGAGCCACCAAAATTGTCATCTTCATCACCATTCATCCTCCACATGTAGATTTTTGTCCTATTTTATAGTCTAGGCCATTTTTTCCATCCCAATCTTGAGTTTTTAGGGCTTTAAGTGCTAAAACATTGTAGAGAACTTTAGGGCGTGACTAGCTATCTATTTGTCTTCTTTATTTTCATTTTATAGCTTGTAAAGATTGTGTTTTTATTGATTAATCTATTACTATGAATATTTTTACCATCTATTGTGCTCCTTTGATTAATATGTGTGAGCAATCATTTTTTACTAAGGTTGTGGATTGAATTAGGTTAGAAATAGGTTTTGTGGATGTGTTTTTGTTGGATTGAATGCTTTATGAGCCTTAGTTTAGTTTGATCACCTAGATTATGACCTTGGGAGAATGTGTTTAATGACCGTTGGAACTTACTTTACCTAGAAATTAATCTGGCAACTTACTTTAACCTAAGAGTGGATCAAGCCTTAAGATCTTGTGTGAGGACATCTAGGATTAAAAAATTTAATCTTAGGCCTCTAGTATTTAATTCCTTGTATTCTAAGTAATCTATGGACCAAGTAGGTGAAATGAAAGTTTGGGAGAAGAGGGATGCTTATGACCATTAGGTATAACTTGTTTAAGTGAGGTTAGTCCCAAACCAATCCACCGTTGTCAAATTTAGGAAATATAACCCAAATTATGTCCGAAGCCTTAGCCATTTTTAGTTTCTTGAGTCAAGTTTTATTGGAATTATTTCATCTTGTATCTTGCATATTTCCTTATCTTACTTGTTCTGCATAATATTCAAAATCAATCAAATTCTAGATTTCTGAGTAAATTGTGCATTTTTTAGTTAATTAGCTTGCATATTCGACTTTCCCTTATGTACGGTACTTGGTTTTACTCCATTTTATACTACTTGTTAACGAGGTACTCTTGTCTCAATTTTTTTGTGTAGGTTGATTTTCATATATACATTATTTTATTTAGATCGATAAGAAGTTTTTTGTTGCCATTGCTAGAGAAAGTTCCAATTATGAATAATTAGGTTAGACGATGTTTATTTTCTCTTGTTTAGTCATTTATTTGCTTATTTAGGTTGTTAAAATTTAATTTCTTGCTTTTACTCGTTTTACTTTAGCGTGTTTGTTTCTAGTTTTTAGTGCCTTTGTTGCTTTCTTTTTATTTATTTTCTTTGGTTTATGCACCCTCGTGGTCAAAAGCCCTAGAATTTGCCAATGCATACTAAAATTGAAAAAACTATTTGTAGAGATGGCACATTGAGAAGAAGAGATCATGCAACATCCTGATGAAGGAAGAGAATTGACTATGATGGATCTAACTATGGGGCACAACAATAGGTCTCTACCTCCCATTGTAATGCCAACGATCACAATAGCCAATTTTGAGATTCCCCACAGTATCACTTCCATGATCAAGGCATCTCAGTTTTGTGGATTTCCTTCGTAGGATCAAAACACCCACTTGGAGACATTTTTGGATATTTATGACTTGTTTAAGAAGGATGGGGTTCCAGATGATGTAGTAAGCTTGAGGCTTTTACCATTTTCAATCAGGAATAAGGCCAGAGCTTGGTTGGCTTCATTGCAGTCAAGGTCCATTACCACTTGGGATGAGCTTATGAGAATTTTCTTAGCCAAAATTTTCCCACCTACCAAGGTTGAAAAAATAAAGAATGAGACCACTTCTTTCACACAGTACGAGGATGAGAACTTATATGAGGCATAAGAGATATAGAGACATTTTGGCGCAGTGTCCTAGCCATGGGTTCACCACTTGGCAGTAGGTCAACACATTTTCTATTGATGCAGTACTAGAGGTAGTCTGATGAGAAAGACCCTATATCAAGTTTATAGACTAATAGATGAGATGGCTACTATCAGTTTTCAGTATAATATAGAGAGACATCCTAGAAGACCTGTTGGTGCTCATGTTGTGAGTAATATAGTAGCCTTATTAGCTCAGATGGACGTGTTGACTAAAAGCATGATAATTTGATGCATAGTGTAAAGGTTGGAGCCAGTTCATCAATGAAGAGTTGTGTTGTGTTTGAGTATTGTTGCAAAGATTCACATCAATCTTCTAAATGTCAGGCTGAAAATCCCTTTGGTCAGGAGCAAGAAGAGGCCTATTATACGGGCAATTTTAATAAACATAGATGGGATCTATATTCCAACACCTATAAGCTTGGGTGGTGGAATCATCCAAAATTTTCTAGGCGGAATGACCAAGTAGCATACCCTTTTAACATTTAATGGCAGCCACTTCTAGGTTTCAAGCCCACCAGCTTTTTTCTCATAGAAAAATCCAACCTTCAATAGTTATTTTCAAAGTACATATCCAATATTGAGGTTTGGATGCAGAATCAACAGTCATCCAATAAGAACTTCGAAACCTAGATGAGTCAAATTGTCAATTTGTTGAAAGAGAGACCTCCTAGGTCATTGCCTAGTACTATAGAAGCTAATCCGAGGTCACATGTGAAGACAATTACATTAAGAAGTGGCTGACAGCTCGCGGAAGCTAAGGAGAAGCAAAAGAATGAAGCAGTGGAGCAGAATGATGAAGAAGAGAGTTAAGAAATGAGTAAGGAGGAAAAGGAAGCACCAGCTGCTAAGGAGGAGCATCGTAAGTTATTTGTCGATCCCATTACAAATTCGGTAAGACCAAGGATCCCATATCTTATAAATTAAAAGGTACGCACTTGGATAAGCATTTTGGTCATTTTTATTAAATTTGTAAGAAATTTCATATCACCATTCTTTTGCGGATGCTATTAAACTATTGCCTTCATATGCTGAAATTTTGAAAAAAATTCTATCCAAGAAGAGAAGGCTTGAAAAATATGCAACTGTGAAGCTGAATGAGGAATGTTTAGCCATTTTACTGAAGAATTTGCCACTGAAGCTCAAGGATACATGGAGTTTCACTATTTTTTATCTTATTGGTGATTTATATATTGATGGGGCCTTGATGGATTTTGGTATAAGTATCAATTTAATGCCTCTTTCTGTTTTTAGGAAGTGAGGATTGGTGGAGCCCAAGCCTACCATAGTTTCACTCTAGTTAGCAGATATGTCTATCACACAAGAGCGGGGAATCATTGAAGACGTCTTGGTAAAGATCGAGAAGTCCATCTTCCCAGTGGACTTCTTAATCCTTGACATAGTGTAAGATAGAGATATCCCCATTATCCTTGGAAGACCTTTCATGGCTACTACATGGACCATCATCAATGCGACAAGAGGAAAGCTCATCTTGAGATTTCAAGATGAAGAGATTGTGTTTTATGTGTTCGATGCGATGAAGCATCCTTCTTCTTCTTTTCACTCATGTAATTTTATTGATATTTATTCTCCTAATTCAGATTGTTCTTCTTTTGTTTGTGCAAATTTTTTGGACGGGAAAGTGAAAGTTGTGCTTCAAGAGTTAGATGAGGAGTTACTAGAGGAGTTGGAGGACATTGGAGCTAAATTGGAGTAGGCATTTTTGGACATAGTAGAGAACATATCAACCTCTCTAAGGACTAACCAAACCATTACCGAAGCCTTCAATTGAAGAGACACCTTCTCTGGAACTAAAGCCTCTTCTAAATCATTTAAAGTATGATTTTATTAACCTACATAAGCACTTATCTGTTATCATTTCTTTTTGTTTATTAGGTGCCAAAGAAGAGCAGTTGTTGATAGTATAGAGGGACCATAAGAAATCCGTTGAGTGGTCTATTATAGCCATAAAGTGGATAAGCCCTACTTTTATACTCATTGAATTTTCATGGAGGATGGAAGTGAAGCATTGGTGCAACCCCTTATAAAGCTTAAACCATATATGAAGGACATTGTCAAGGATGAAGTATTGAAAATTCTCAATGCAGGTATTATTTATCCTACCTCTGACTTTGGTTGGGTAAGTCTTGTGTAGTTAGTGTCGAAGAAAGGAGGCACTACCATTGTTGAAAATGATAAGCATGAGTTAATAGCCACTAGGAAAGCAATTGGTTGGAGAATGTGTATTGATTATAAGAAGTTGAATGATACCACTAGGAAGGATCGTTTTCCTTTTCCTTTCATTGATCAAATGATTGAGAAGTTAGCTAGCTATGATTTTTACTATGCTCTAGATAGATATAGTGGATATTTACAGATTTTGGTAACCTCGAAAGATTAGGAGAAAACTACTTTTACATGTCCATATGGTACTTTTTCTTATAGACGCATGCCTTTTGACTTATGCAATGCTCTAACTACTTTTCAAAGATGTATGATGGCTTTTTTCTTTTGATATGCTTGAATCTTGCATTGAAATTTTCATGGATGATTTCTCTCTATTTGATACTTCCTTTGATGCATGTTTAAAGAACTTTGAGAAAGTCTTGATTAAATGTGAGGAGGCTCATTTAGTTCTTAACTGGGAAAAATGTCATTTTATAATTCAGGAGTGCATAGTTTTGGGTCAAAATATTTTTAGCAAAGGTATTGAGGTAGACCCAACAAAAATTGATGTAATTAAGAAACTTCCACCCCCATCCACTGTTAATTTTATTAGAAGTTTGTTAGGCCATGTTGGCTTTTACCATCGGTTTATAAAGGATTTTTCAAAGATTGCCAGACCTTTAATGGAATTTCTTAAAAAGGATGTTGTATTTACTTTTGATGATAAATGTATGGCATCTTTTAAACTGTTAAAGGATAAGGTTTTGACTGGTCCTATTCTTGTATCTCTTGGCTTGTCTCTTCCTTTTGAGTTAATGTATGATGGAAGTGATTATGTAGTGGGTGTTTTATGCAAGTAGGACTTTGAATAACACATAATGTCATTACACCCCCACAAAGAAAGAGATGTTGGTGGTTCTGTTTTCCTTCAATAAATTCATATCTTATTTGGTTTTGTCTAATGTCATTATTTACATTGACCATGCAACATTAAAGTACTTGATGACAAAACCCAATGCCAAACCTAGGGTAATTCATTGGGTGTTGTTTTTACTAGAGTTTGATATCAATTCAAGTGATAAAAAGGGTGTTGAGAACATTGTAGCTGATCACCTATCAAGGTTAGATGAAGTCGCTATGGGGAGTGCATTAAAGAAGAACATTCATGAGACCTTTCCTGATAAGCATCTGCTAGTTGTGATAGCAACTCTTTAGTTTGAAAATTTTTTGAACTACCTTGCAGATAATATCTATCCCCCTAATTTTTCTTATTCCCAAAACAATAAATTCATGAGTGAGGTAAGACAGTATCTTTGGGATGATCCTTTGTCATTCAAGATTTGTGTCGATGGAATTGTTAGGCGTTGTATTACTGAGGAGGAAATTTCCTTTGTATTACATCATTGTCATGTTAGAGAGGTTAGGGGACATTATGGTGCATCTAGGATAGTTCATAAGGTCTTAGAGTGTGGTTTTTATTGACCTACATTGTTTAGCGATACACATGCATTTTTCAAGCCTTGCAATAGGTGCCAAAGGGTAGAGAATATAGGTAGGAGACATGACATGGCATTGACTAACACATTAGTTTGTGGGGTTTTCGATGTTTAGGGCATAGACTTCATGGGACAATTCCCTAAATCTTACTCCAATCAATATATTTTGGTTACAGTGGATTATGTTAGCAAATGGTAGAGGTGGCGGCATTGCCCACAAATGAAACTAGGGTTGTGGTTAGTTTTTTAAGGAAGAACATTTTTACTCATTTTGGCTCTCCTAAGGCTATCATTAGTGATGGGGGCTCGAACTTTTGTAATAAACTTTTTTATTTTATTTTGACTAAGTATGGGGTGACTAACAAGGTTGCTACACCATACCACCCCCAAACTAGTGGGTGGGTTGAAGTTTCAAATAGGGAGCTTAAGAAAATTTTGAAGAAAACTATCAATGCTTCTAGGTGGGATTGGTTTTTAAATCTAGATTATGCACTTTAGGCATATAGGGAATCATTTAAGACATCTATATGCATGTTACCATTTTTTATAGCGTATGGGAAGTCTTGTCATCTCCCATAAGAGTTTGAGCATCGTGCATATTGGGAAACTAAATTTCTTAACTTTGATTTCCTTCTACAGTTAGCAAGAGACTTATGCAACTTCAGGAGCTTGAGGAGTTCTGTTTGGATGCATATAATAATTTGAATCTGTCTAAGGAGCGTGTGAAGAAGTGGCATGATAAGATGCTTCTCTATCAGGACTTTCAGGTAAGTGGGTAGTTATTGCTTTATAATTACCATCTTCACCTTTTTCTAGGAAAACATAGGTCGAGGTGGTATGGTCTATTTGAGGTGCTACAAGTTTATCCACTTCAAGTTCTTGAGGTGAAGAGTGCAAATGAACAACCTTTTAAGGTAAATGGACAGCGAGCTAAGCTTTAGTTGCCCAGGTTTGTAGATGAATCAAATGAGTGCTTTACCCTCCATGATTCACCATCTTCTCCATCTTGATCACAGTGTATGTTTTGAGTAAGATACCTAGTTTTTTGTGTTTTCTTTTTAGTCATTTTAGCTGTGTTTCTTTAAGTTTAATTCTTTGCTTTCAGTTATGTTTCTTTTGACTTCTTCTATAGGTTTTGTGTGGTTGATGGCCCAGAGTTTCTTGGATGATCCATTTTTATGGAAGTTCTTTATTTTCCCTACCTTTTATGCTTGCATGGGAATCTTGGAACATTAGAGACAATGTTCATATTAAGTGCAGGGGGATTGAGATTGTGTATGATGTTGATGTTGATGTTAAGTGATACAAACTTGAAAGGTTACAACTCTTTTGGTAGTTCACTTGCGTCCCATGTTTAAACTTTTTACGCTTGAATTTGAAGAATTTTATCATACGATTATGTTAAAGTACTTGGAATGAAAATTGAGTTATATGCGTGAATGTGGATTAGGCGGCTTGAAAGGATAGCAAACCATGTCGATTGATTGAAGTAGTCAGGTGCATAAACTTAGTCAATAACTAATGCTTGAGTGATGAGACAATGTATGGAATTTTGATTTTCATTGAAATGTATGTGAGGTTTCCAGCTATATGACTGCATCTAATAGTCATTTATATTCTTTTTTGGGTGTGATGCTTCTTTATGTGGATTACCTTCAGAACTTCCTTTGAACCTGTTTGATATTGCTAGTTGCATGCTTTATGGACATAAGTAAGGCCTTATTTGTTTTTAACCCCTTAGCTTAAATGACCTATCGAGTCATTTCACCATTGTTACCTCCTTTGAGCCTTTGACCTTGTTTTTTTTTTAATTAATCACCTTGCATTGAAACCTAAAAGAAAACACTTTTTAGTAGTAACCTATCATAAGTTGAACGAAGTACTAAGTATTTAATGTCTTTAGTTTAGGGACTTTTTTTTCTTTTCTATTCTGAGATGCTTCTAGAGGTACATCTACTCATTTCTTGTTGATTTTTACTATCACTATCTTCTTTTATGTTTAGTATGAGTAAAAAAATCAAAAACAAAAGAAAATAAAAAAAGAGAAAAGAATAAGAATAGTAGCATTGGATTGTGATGAGTAGTTTTAGTTCCTTGTTTTCATAGGCACATCTCAAAATTTCTATTTGGTTTACCTTACCTTAGCCTAAGCCCCATTACAACCCTTAGTAAAAGCCCTTTTGATCCATGTTGGCTTGTACTATTTGTGGTTCAAAATGTAGTCTCTTAGAGGAAGCTTTGATTGAAACACAACCCTTATATACTTGAGTGACATAAGTGAATACCATAAGGAAAGTCCATTTTAATTTTATGCTTGCTTTTGATCAATGGTATCTCCCTCTAATTTTGTCGATGTGCATTGATAAAAAGATTATGATATTTGTAGTAGCTTGATACTTGAGTTAGCTCAAATTTAAAGGATTGCAAATACTTGATTTTTTGTGATAATGAAATGATAGAATATTTTAGTTTCTTTTAAAATGCTTGATGAGATGTCTTTTAAGGATCCAAGTGAGATTTTTTAGGACAAGTAACAATTCAATTGTATTGGTGTTGTTAATGGTTTATTTACATTGATTTTGATTTCAGAAATTACTATGATTATTCCCATTTGATGTTTGAAATACACCAATTATGAGTTATTATTGTTTATTCCATGAGCATATTGAGTTTGGAGTTAAATGAAAGAAGATTTTTGATAATTTTGGATCAAAGAAAGGCAAATGGTCAAATTTTAAAGACCATTAACCGCACGCTACTAGGTTGCCATTGAAGGAAGCCATGACGTCGCTTAATAAAGAGCACCCAGCCTTTTAATCCCAAATGTTCAAACTAAAAAGGCACCCTCCAGCACACCGTTTATCAGTAAACAGGGTGTTGTTTATCAACCTTTACACAATGTTTCATTAAATTCAGTGACAAATCTTGACGAAATGATGCAGCATCAACTCCTAAACCCTAAGGACACCATAGGGGGACTATAAATAGCAATTTTACATCACAAAAATCAGTAGAGTTGCTAGAATCATCATCTTCATCACCATTCATCCTCCATATGTAGATTTTTGTACTGTTCTAGAGTCTAGGTCATTTTCTAGTCCAAATGTTGTGTTTATAAGGCTTTCAACTACCGAACATTTGCAGAGAACTTTAGGGAGTAACGAACTATTTGTTTGTCTCCAGTATTTTTATTTCATAGCTTGCAAAGATTATGTTTTTGTTGGTTAATCTAAGGATATGCATATTTTTACCATCTATTGTGTTCCTTTGATTAATATGTGTGAGTAATTGTTTTTGGTTGAGGTTATGGATTGAATTGGGTTAGAAACAAGTTTTATAGATGTGTTTTCATTGGATTTAACACTTGTTAAGCCTTAGTTTAGCTTGTGTATTAGTTTATAGATGTGTTTTCACCTAGATTATGGCCTTATGAGAATGAGTTTAATGACTATTAGAACTTATTTTACCTAAAAATCAATCTAACAACATACTTGAACCTAAGAGTAGATTAAGCCTTAGAATCTTGTGTGAGGGCACCTAAGATTAAAGACTTTATTTTTAGGACCCTAGTGTTCAATGCCTTATACTCCTAGTAATCTTTGGACCAAGTAGGTTAATTGAGAGTATAAGAGAAGATGGATGCTTATGACGTTTACGTATAACTTTTTTAAGTGAGGTAAGTCCTAAACCAATCCACTGTTGTCAAATTTAGGAAACCTAACCCAAATTAAATATGAAGCCTTATCCATTTTAGTCTCTTGGGTCAAGTTTTATTGCAATTAGTTCATCTTACATCTTGTATATTTCCTTATCTTAATGGTTTTGCATAATATTCAAATCAATTCAATTCTAGATTTTTGAGTTAAATATGCATCATTGAGTTAATTAGCTTGCATATTATACTTTCCCTTGGATACAATACCTAGTTTTTACTACGTTTGACATTGCTTGTTGACAAGTTGAGCTTGCCTTAACCTTTTGGTATAGGATAGATTTTCATATATACATTATTTTAATTAAACCAATAATAGGCAAGTAAGGGTCGATCTCACAAGGAGCTATGATAGCGTAAAGCTATTATAATGTTGCATAAAAGGGAAACCCCCCTCCCCAAAATACAAAGACATTAGACTAAACACTAAAGATAAATAACGAAACAAAAACAAACAAATAAGAAACAAATAACAAATATCAAAAGTTAGGTCGAAGATAAATTTGGGATTCTGGGCTTATAATCGATCCTTAAAGCTGATAAATTATGATTGGTCTATGATGCTAACCTATATGTTTGAATTAACTCTCAAACCCTAAATTCCACCATTTTTATATAAGTACTATATGATAGAAAATTTATCCATAACTATACGACAACCTAGAATAATCTCTCTATATAACTAGGGAATGACTAGCATAAACCATAGTCACATGTTCGTTCGAAAAACAAACAACTAGTTTTATGCTCAAAACAGCAAGTATACGGGTCATACTTGCAGTAAAGAACGGATATCGGTCCCATAAGGATTGTATCTTGACACCCTATTAATTTGGTTTGTACTTTGTTCAAGAAATAAATTTAAACAAATTAAATAAAAAGAAATAAATAAGGCACAAACAAATTTTGAAGCAAAAGCAAGCAATATAACCAATCGTAACACTGCAAATGAAGATTTGGAGAAAAACAAGATTCAGGATTAGGACTTGTTGTTATCCTTATTTGTTCCCCTTTGGTTAATTGATCAAATTTATATTTGGCCTAAGATTTCTTAATATTTTAGCTACCCTCTGTCAAAGTGCAACTAAATGTCAACAATTAAACAATATAGGATTAACTTTGGGATCTCTCGACATGTAAAGCCTTTCCTAAACATTTAACTAGATATGAAGCTATCCTATAGGC
>JAOXYD010140020.1:0-10754 GCA_028565735.1 Pinacopodium congolense
AGGAGATGAGGTCAAAAAATGTTTCTATCTGGGTGCTCATCCATCATCCTTCATTGGAGTAGTAGTCTACCGCTAGACTCAGTCATCTGGCTAGTTATATAAGGCAGCCACTATGTATAAATAGTAATATAGGTAACATGACTAGAGTAGGTTGTGCCCAAATGTGTATTGAGGTGGATACTACTCAACCGCTTACTCAGACTATCCCAATCTAGTGATAGAACCTTAATGAATAGTTAGTGGAGGACATGTTGAGAGTTACATACCAGTTGAAGCCTACAGATGCAAAACATAAGAGTCTCTGGAGGCTTACTAGTCATCGGTTTAACTCAGGACTATATGCAGAATTGATGGAACAGGAAGAGGTTCGATAAGATGTTCCTTTGGTAACTGTGGAAGCTTAGGAGAAGTTTGGGATAAAAGTTGAACATCAGGTGTTCAAATCAGAATTAATGGAATAGGAAAAGTCTGATAGGATGGTCCCTTGGTATCTGTTGAAGCTCAAGATAATTAAATGGCAAGAGCTGAACCTCAGGTGATCCAACTGAATAGTTCGCCTCTTATATCTCTAGACTCAGACACTAACAGGTAGGAGAATATATTGAATACACCTAAAGGTGTAGAAGAAAAGGGGGTTTTGGTGTCTACCCAACTTTAGGCTTTAGGACAAAATGAGGGTCTAAATCCAGATAAGCTGTCATCATGTAGCGAGACTCTTGAACTTAGTAAAGTGCAATTAGAGAAGACCCATCTTGAGGAGGTTGGTAGGCAAACACCATTGGAATAGGGTGTGGTGCTTCAATTAGAACCCACCAAGCTTTTCAAAGGAAGGCAGGGAGTGAGGCAAGGTGACCGACTTTCTCCTTATCTTTTTACTCTTTGTATGGAGGTATTAAATAAATTTTTTAGTTCTAAAATAAAAGCTAATCCTCACTTTAAGTACCATAGCAAATGCAAAAAGCTTGGTATACACAGCTTATTTTTTTACAGAGGATATCCTAATCTTTAGTGGAGCTAGCATCATTTTAGTTACAACAATTATGGAAGTGCTTTTCAAATATCTCTAGTTTACAAATTAATAAGCATAAAAGTCATCTTATTGTCTTGGATTCAGCAGGACATCTAGCCTGTGCCTTATTAGGGCTAACTGGAATTGGCATTGGACCTTCTTCCTTCAAATATCTAGGTTTGCTCGTGATCAAGAAAAAAACCTTACCTATGTCAATTTTCAAGAATTGATCGAGAGGTTAAACAAGCATATTGATAGCTGGATTACTATAGTTTTGTCTTGTGCAGGCCGATTACAGTTAATTAAACCCATATTGAGCAGTATGCATGTGTATTAGATAGCCAACTTGATCCTGCCAAAGAGGATAATCAAAGACATTGAGAGGATGATAAGGAACTTCTTGTGACAGGGTAAAGGCTTTAAAGATGGTGGTTTTAAAGTCAAGTCGAAAGATGTAGCTCATTCTAAGAAGTAAGAAAGTCTTGATTTGATCCTGCTGGTTGTTACTAACAAATCTAGTTTGATTAAGCATATTTAGAGACTATTGACTGATAAGGAGGCGCTTTAGACTAAATGGATTCATACCTTTCACCTTCAAGGGTAGAGTTTTGTTTTGTTTTTGTTTTTTTTTTTTTAGGGGGTGCACCTTAAAATGTCTTGCTCTTGGAATTTCCAACAAATGCTTAAAAATAGACCTCAAATTCAGCATCTTTTCAATCATCACATAGGAAATGGAAGGAAGTTAGTCTAGCATGATAATTGGTCAGGTTTTAGGCCTTTTCATCTCGTCCCTCAATTATTTACCATGAGACATCACCTTCCCCCTAATGATAGGATCAGCTTGTTATTACTAACAATCAGTGGTCTTGTAATCTAAGAGGGTTTGGTCTACTGAAGACAATATGCCTAATTACAATCAGATTAGCTTTATGAAGGCCAAGTAAGATGGACACTTATAGCTAATGGACACTTCACCAACAACTCTTATAGAAGAGCCTTGACTAGTTCGTGCCTAATGGTTCCATGGCAGGTAGTTTCCTGGAACAAATTCAACCCTCCCAAAGTGTCGTTTATTGTTTGGTTAGCTTACAAGAACCTCTTATATATGCTAGATCATCTAAGATGGATCCTTGAGAAAAACAAAACCTGTTGTTTATGTTGCCAAGTGGTTAAATCCACTGGTCATATGTTCTTTAAATGCCCATTTACCAAGCTCTTATAAAGAACTACTCTCAGTCTATTCCAGGTAACTCACTTTTCTTTTGAATGGAATGATATCCTCCTCTAGCTAGTTAACTTTCAGAGTAGGGCTCCAGTAGATATGGCATCCTTGTATATAACATTTTGTTATTGTATCTACTGTGTATGAAGGTAAAGGAATGCTAGAGTTTTTCGAAGTAAGGAGATGGCTAACTTTGTGAGATCATCCCTGAATTGGATTAGAGAGATGATGATCCATAGGATGGAAACAAGCTCTTTATCCTAATGTACCCAGAAGGCTTGAAATTCTGAATGCTAATCTGGTTTATGCCACAAAAGTAGTGTTGATGAGGGTGGGTGAAGATTTGATTGATTTTCGGTTTAAAATTGTTGTTGCAAGTGTTTTCTTATGGGTTTTGCCATTGTGGTACTAATTGGGCTATTATTATTAGTTTGTTTTCGTGGTTCTTTACTATTTCTTTTGATGGTTGGGTTTGTGAGGTATTGTTTTGTATTAAAATTTGTAAGTTGATCTCTTGTAACCTATATAGTGGTTCTACCTTAGTAGACCTTTTAATTTAATTGATTTTATTTTAAAAAATACATGGTTCTTTGAACTTATTACGATGAGTGGAAAAGGGTTTTTTTTTTTGTGAAGTGGAATTCTGATTCAAGTTTTAATGTCTTACCTTTTTAGGTTTCCTATTATTAAGGATTATGATTTTAAAATGACAAGAAACCTATTCTTAATTTTCATTCTTATTGACTATTAGGTGCCAATGCCAAAACATTAGGTCTAAAAGTCACTCCTATAAATGAGGAAAATTGTAAGATTCTATAATTTCCTGATTAGGGTATTAATTAGGTAATAAATATCATGATTCTCTAACAAAAAGAGAATCTCAATTGATTATGGCTTTTAAGGTGAAAGTGAGCACAAATATAGAAAGGTAAATTAGAAGATATATACACACACCACTATAGTTTTCTCTAACTTACCAAGAAAACCATTAAGCTTAAGATATGTAGCTTCAATACTTTGCAGTTTGCAACTTAAGAAACTATTAGTACGTTTGGTATCACTTCTCGTTTCTATTTTTGGTTTTGGTTTTTATTTTTGTGTATGTGTAATAATTTTGTGTCTTTTTTTGGATTTCTGTACTATATTAGTATATTGTCTTTTTTAGTTTCTGTGATATTTTTATTGGTTTGTGTTTAACAAAAAAGAAAAAAAATCTAAAACCAAAGTAATAATAAACATAGTCTATGCTTTTAGTAGCTCTTTTCTTAATTGTTTTTACTTTGATCATTCTATTATGAGCATAAAATAGTATTAAGAATTTTACTATTATTATTATTTAGGTACAAAAGATGGGCTGTAGAAAGATAAACTCTAAATTGATCTGCAACGAGAGGTCTCGTATGATAACATTTCGCAAAAGGAAGAAAGGCCTGATAAAGAAAGATGAAGAGTTCCAAATTTTGTGCAACGTAAAGGTCTGTGTGACCATCTTTAGCCTAAAACTCAATCATCACCATCATTGTGAGATCGAAACATGGCTTTCTAATCCTCGTGAGGTAAAGAGCATTTGTCAATCAATTGTCGATATGGCATACTGATGTGACATATGAGACCTACCTTCAATGCTGATGTATCTAATTTCATCATCAAAAGTGTGAGTCCTACATGCCACGTCAGTAGTTGACTTATAGAAAATCAACATAATAGTATTCAAGGGATAATTGGTATCATTTTGTAAGTGTGAGAGGACAAATTAAACTATTTTTTAAACGTTAAGGGGTAAAGTGATGTCTTGTAAAACATTAAGGACCAAATTAAACTTTTTATAAAACATTAGAAGTAAAGCGTATATTTAATATTTTTTGTATTAATGTAGAATCTTGGAATTAACTTTCACAATAATTGTAATAATAAAATAAAACCAATGAAATTTATATACTAAATTAATAAAAGTATAGGTTTAAATTCCTCATTCAAAAGGAAAATAATTAAAGTAATTGGTTTGAATTTTTAAATCAAAATTTTAAAGGTAAAAGCATCATTTTAATCATAATATTTTTATCAATATTTAAGTATACTTTATTCCTTAACGTTTCAAAAAATATTTAATTTGTCCTTTAACATTTTACAGGGTACCACTTTACCCCTAATATTTGAAAAATAGTTTAATTTGCTTCCTCAAGTGTACAAAATAATACAAATTATCTTTTGAATACTATTATGTTGACTTTCTATTGGTCAACCATCGATTTGGCATGTAAGACCCACACTTTAGTGTTAAAGTTAGACACGTCAACATTAAAGGGAGGTCTCACATGTTACATCATCATGCCATTTCAGTAGTTGACCAAAAAAAGCCAATAAAATAGTATTTAGAATGCAATTTGTACTATTTTATGAATGTGAGGGAATAAATTATATTATTTTTCAAATGTTAGAGGATAATATAGTAGGCCAAAAGTGTACTAATATTTTACAGGGTATCACTTCAGCCCTTAAAATTTATAAAATAGTTCAGTTTAACTCCAAGCATTTGTAAGATGGTATATTTTACCCCCTCGATATAAATTCCACTAACTTTCTGTTAGTCAAACGTTATATTAATCCATGTGGCATGTTGACAGTACAAAATTGGTCACATCTAATATTAAAAAATATAAATAGAAAATAGAAAATTGAGGTCTAACCTTCCAACCCAAAACCTATATCCCACCTAAATCCCTAATTTCATCCTAAACCCAAAATTATAAAACAAAACATTCTAATTCCTAAATCCTCATCTCGTGATGTAAGCAAGACCACGACCGGCAATAGAGGGTGATAGGAGGCGACCTAACGACAAGTGGACATAGATTTGCTTGTTGCCTTAGGTGATGCTCTTATAGTTATCCCCACAATTCTTAAGTTTTTACAATAACATCTTCTACTCATCTCCTTCTTTCATTTTTTCTTTATGCTTACTTATTTAACTCATAGTGTATTAATAAAATTATTTATTGGTGGGAAAGTATCATGTGGTTACATATTCTAAATCATGATTAAATTATTAGTTTGTCTTTCTGTTGTTCATCCTTTCATAGGCTCAACACCTAGATTTTAACTATAAAAGATTTGGACCTGGAATCACAGGGCACCTAGAACCTACTGACCTGTTAGCATGCCATTCTATCCTGCTTTAATTTTGGCATAAATCTTACAAAAGGGAAACTTCAATTGACACCTGTTTTATGATTTGTTAAACATCTTGTGCAAATTATGTCTATAAAAGAAGCTTTCATTATGGGGTAGACTCATAGTTAGATGTAAACAATAAATACATCTTTATCATTAGGTTTTGAGCGTATGAAGATTTGAATTATTATATGAAATTTTGGCAACAACAAAGCATCTGTCCTTATCAGTTTACATGCAAGTAGCATTGTCTTTTACTGTTAAATAGGATACCAATTATATTTGTATCTAAAATAATTCTAATAGTTCTTTAAAAATGATAGAGCTTAAACTATTTACTGTTTTAGGATGTGTTGTCAATATAATTTGAAAAAAAAAAGTTCTAGTTGAAACATTTTATTGGTTTCAAGCTGTCATGAATGATCAAGTTTTTAAATATGGCTTATGCTATATCTGTGTGTTATATTTCTAAAAAGTATATTTTTAGTTCTTGCAGCTAGTTTATGCATGATATGGCTTATACTATCATCTTTTGTTATGTTTTTCTTAGCCAAATTATTTTGGTTTCATTGAAAAGAATTATTCTTATCATTAAGTGATTTGAAAATTGAATTCTAACTATAAATTGTTTCTAGATTTGAACTTCTTCTGTGATTAAAGATTTCATATATTATTATTCAAGTTTTAGTTTCATCCCTAAAGATTTCATATCTTATTATTCAATTTTTAGTTTCATTCACAAAATGAGAGCTCATTTCATATTAATTTGGATTAGTGCAAAAAACATCCCAAAAAATGAGATGTTGTTGGTGGTGTGAGAACTACAATGCTTTGAGAAATCAATTAATGGCATATGTAAGCAAGAATCGGGAAATTGAGGCTGCCCTTTCAAAGAAAATGACATTTGAGAACAACAACAACAATTATAACAAGGGCAGACATAGATACTAGGGTAGTTGTTGAATTTTCGTCCACAAGAAGAATAAGTAGATAGCTTAAATATATACCATGTAATGTTTGGTGTTGTAATGTAATGAAGGAAGATATAATAGAGTAACAATGTAACATAGCATACCTTAGAGTTATACAATGTAACTTTTAATGTATGCCTATTTGTATACAATATAAGTTAGATATTTGAACATCTTTTTTTATAAATAAAGAAGCTTTAACATTTTGATGTACTTGAGATGCTTGATGCTCTTATATGTATTTATTTATCATATATGAGAAATGTTTTAAATGTTAGAGATGGATATGTTGGAAATGCTATATACTAGAAATGTTATATGCTAGAAATGTCGAAAACGAAGATGTTGAAAATGTTAGCAATATTGTTAAGATGTTAAAAATATCAAAGACATAATTCATTAGCAAAGATGTAATTCATTATGACACAACGATAATATGTAGTAATTTTTCAATCTATATAAATGATTGAAATCATAATAAACCTACTAAAGTAAAAGATAATTGATATATACGTATAACCTACCAAAAGTACATAAAATAGTGCATTTGCTAACTCTCATTAACACTTTGTTGACTTCTTATTTCATAGTTAGCTCCAAGAGATCTACGTTTTGAAGTTTGTTCTTGCAATTAAAGTGATGTGATACTTGGGTTACCCTTCCACCTAGGTCTTTTTGATTGGAATGAAAGTTCAAAATTATTTAGAACGACTGAACTAAAATTTCTCATCATCCTCGATATTGGATCTGATAGAGATGGGTGTGCTTGGGAGCAAGTAGTTGATGGAGGTGAGTGTGTTGCAAATACTGTAATTGATGTTCTTGTTATAGAGGACTATCATAATTCACAAAATAAGTACTAAATTTATGCAAAATATTATATTTAAAAAGTTCTGATGATCAGTAACAAACCTCTACTTCTATTTGAGTGGATTAAAGTGGAATGTTTCTTTTTTCAACTTCTCTTATTATGGCTAGATTTGTCACATCTTCCATATAATTAATATAGTGCCCTTTGTGACAATTTCTGAGTGTTCACCTTCTTAGTGCATTTTTCAATTTCTTCCTATTTTTCTTCAATTTGCAAAGCATATCTCTTTCTGGTGGTGGATATATATTTTTTGTTTATTTATTACCCAGAATTTTTGCCTCCTAACTGGTTGCAATAAGTTATCATACACTTCCATATATCTATCTCGATGATAATACTAATCAACATATGTCTCTGGATCTTGTTTCACATGAAATATAGCACTAATTGCATGACAGCAAAGGTAACCACAGAGTTCCCATGCCCTGTAACTACATGTGTTTTCTCTTCCCAAGTGAACTATATATGTGTCATCCTCATTCGTAGCTTCGTACACCCTATCTCCATTCCATATTACTCTCCATTTCATTACATTTAATTTATTTTGATTTAGTTTCTTTATCACTTCAGGTGATATGTCATCCTTTAACTTTTAGCTTTTTCTCTTAAATTTGAATGCCTCTTCATTATCATTACCTTAACTGCCTCTAACATGCTGATAATAGACCGATCTCAAGCCACCACAACTCAAGAATTGAAAGTATCACTCATATTATTATCCACTAGTAGACATTTTGACTCAATACTCTGGAATGTCCTACGCTATGTCTCCTTTGGATATTCAAGAAAATCTTCAACATAACTAATGCAATTTTGTTTAATCTAATGAGCATATATCATCAAACTATTATGGAAAAGTTGCCTAAACACAACTCTAATCTTGTCTAGGGTCTTTACCCTTCCATTTTTCAACCCAATTATGGTATATGTTCCTTTCACACATCTTATGTATAGTAAAAGACAATATACCATTTCTGGATCTAACGAGTCCCTGAAAAATTTAACCACAACTAGTAAGAAAAAACATTATAAATTATGTAAAATTAACTAAGATTGAGAAATGTATATCTTTTGCATATCTAATATCATTATGAGTGAGAAATGTATACCTTTTACATATTAAATATCATTATGAGTCCAGTCTCATCTCCAATATCCAAATTAATAGCCAATTGTCAAAGGAACCATGTACAATTTTCAGTATTCTTTACTTTAACAACTACCCATACAATAGGATGCATTCCGTGATTGCCATCAATACCTATGACACTTAAAAGTTATCCCTAATTCTTCGTCTTTAAAAACAACCATTCATGCCTACTATAGGTTTTAACTTTCTCCACCTTTTTTTATAACATCAAAACACACATCCATCCTTTTAAAGTGCAGTTTGCTTTCTTATCCAATCCTTCTGAGTTAAAGGTCCACTATAGAACTTGACTCCATTACCTTCAACTCACCAATATAACCATAAAGCTTACTATATTCACTGTGATGCTCTATTGCCTTTGCTTTAAAACTTCTCTCCTTGCATACTTGCACATGCTAATGTTAACTAACATGTTCAACTTCTCCTTACATTTTTCCACCATTTTTTTATCTTAATGCTTAACTTGTAAAGGATTTTTTCGTTGAAATTGTTTATGAAATAGTTGGAATTAACCAACCTTGGAGTACACCTATACTTTAGCTTATATGTTTTGAGCTTTAAGCACCTACCTTTCCTATCATATGAAGTAAGTAATTCAAAAAGGCATCCAATGCTACAACAATATCTAATCCTTTTAGTTTCATTCCTTTTAAACCTCAAATCATATCCTGTTGTAGTTGTATAATCAACAACTGCCTCTTTAAATTGAACTGCACTATCAAAAAACCATACCCAATAACTATTTTGCTGGTACAATACCAACACTATCTCTTTAACCTTGACTATATCACTTAAAAACTATATTTGAATCTTCACCACTGGATATTCATCACCATCTAAGAAACTTCCCGTAATTAAGGAATCAATATATAATGTACTGTCATCTGAATCAATACTAATGTCAAAGTTCGAGTTGTTATCATCTATAATCTCCCTTTGAACATTGTGTTCTCCTTCACCTTCAATTTCATTTACGCCTACATTAATACCATATTCTGCATTTGTGTCTCCCCCCGTCTTTATCATTTTCATCTCTTATAGCTTCATCATTTTCCTCTCTTACCGTTTCATTAAACCCAAGTCTAACATCTTCATTATTCTTATCAATAATATTTACAACATACCATGCATCATGCCACATTAACATAGTCTTAAATTGATCTACTTTATCTACTGTCATACTATAAAAAAAATGTATTAATCCATTTATATTCAATATTCAATTCGAATTCTAGCTTTTATTATCTAAAATATGTATTAATTTGATTATTTAAAATTTCTTCATGTACTCATATTGGAGGGAAAATTTATAATGTGCACAAAAACATATGGAGCTATGTTGTCAATAACCATGTATGTTGTATTGATATAGGAGTTTTTTCATATAGTTCAAATGATTCACTATTCATCATAATGCTACTTGTAAATTTGCTAGACAACTTAGTAATTATGTCACTTTGAGAGTTTTATTTTTGAATTCATGGGTTGGACTTGATTTGCACAATTTCTCGCATAAATACAAAAAAAAAATTATTATATACTCAGAATAACTAACAGAAAAAAAAAGTATAGGGAATAGGATGTTTAAAGAAGCTTTAGGATTTTAGTTTTCCTGAAAAATAACTTGTAGATTTTCAATTCCCAAAATTTCCTAAGCTGAATAAAATAGTACAAAATCAATAACTGTTCATTCCTGTGTCTACAGAGCTGGACCTCAAGAGCAAGTGGGTTGTACTTGTTCTTGTAAATTTTCTACAAATAATAAAACTAGGATTAGTTATCTCATTAATGAAAATATTATAAAGCAAATTAAAGATACATCCTCCCAATTTCTTATAAAGGTTGCAGGTGAGAAGGATAGCTCTTAGGTTTATGTTTGGTGGCCTCGTGAAAAACCCTAGATTTTATAAAAAAGATAAAAGAAAAGGCTAAATAGTTTTTTATTTACTCCAGCAACGATTATGGAACATTGAATACACTTTGGGACCTAATTACTTTCTCTTTTGAGTAGATATGGGTGGCGATAGCTTTTTACAACCTTGTTTCATCTTATACATTTCCAATGATGCCGCCGTCCCATCGCCTCAGCATTACCAATGGTTGGGTCACGTGTCACTCTCTTAGCACCTGTTTGGTTGGGCTTTTGGAAGGGTAATACATATTTTTTTCTAACGCAAAAGCTTTTTTTTTTTGAAAGAATGAGTGTTTGGCTGTAACATTAAAAAGTGCTTTTCTAACAGATTTAACTTTTTCAAAAGCTAAAAAACAACTTGTTAAAGAAGTTCCAATTTGATGCTTTTCAAAAAAGTGCTTTTTCATGTAGATATTTCAGAACAATTAATGACAATTAATGACCCTAT